>JBBPBX010036163.1:12354-22913 GCA_038048925.1 Garcialebias charrua | reverse complement strand
AAAAAAAAAAACATAAAAAGGTGCGACCTATACACCAGAAAATATGGTAAATGCACATTGAAAGGTCCCACAGGCCAACTCTAGTTTAGGTCCTTTTTTTGCATTCCTGGCTCCTGTATACACAAATCATGAAAGCTTTTTTAGATTTGAGAAAGAACAGTTTGTGCCAAAATGATTATTTTCAAAAAGGTGAAAATGTGTTTTAAAAAGTACAAATATCTCAAGATAGCTTAAAGGGGTTTGTTATGAAGCCTAAATGATTGTGCAAAAGCTAAACTTTAAGATGACATTTATACACAACAAAGAGATTACTTGAAAGGAGAGTTAATGTGGCTCAGTTATTTCTCAGTAATGAGAGTCAGAGGTCATTTTGATTTAGTTTAAGTTTGCTTTGTGAGCGTATTTATTGCCTTAAGCAAAAAAAATAAATAAAAAAATAAAAAAAAGCTCATACAAATTAAATGTTGCTGTTTTGATGGCATTAGCTGCTGATTGGTCAAGTCTACAGTTCTGTATAATTTTCAGATTTTTTTCTTTCAGACAAGTGAGAAATGATAACTAAGACTGGAAAACATTAAAACCTGTTCTGCTATGGAACAACTTCTACGGCTCTGTTTTTATGAGAACCTTGGTATTTTGAATCTTTCAGTGTTTGGATCCTAATCAGCTGGAAATGACATTTCACTTTCACATGCTGGGTTCCACACAAAATAGGACACAGAGTCAGATACACAGCAAAGGTTTCAAACTTGTGAGGCTAAAACAAACAAGCACACAGAGAAAGATGTTTGGACATACAGTATGTCTATGGTTTTCCCCAGTGACTTTGAAACTGGAAAAAAAAATATATTACAAGGAGCAAGTCCCATTGCACTGTACTCATGATCCCTGTCAGTTGTGCTCAGCATCTTATTTCAAGCTGCAAAACTTGCTCTCTTGACCAGGCCAAACAGCCAATCAGTGAAGGGATGAAGTGACCTCGTTTGCCCTAGCTGAAGCACTTCTGTGATGGCAGGCACTAAAGGAGTAATTGAATGTCACAATAGCTGACAGCCTTCTGTGACAAGTCAGAAAAGCACCTGGTCAGACATGTCCTGAAATGAGGAGAGAAAAGAGAACATGGAGTGTTCAAAATAAATCAAAAAATCCTTGTCAGGTTCCTGTTTGACATGAAAAATCCATGTCCAGGTTCCAAAGTGTGACATTATTCAAAGAGGACATGTAAAGATGAAGAAAAATCTAAAATCTCAGTCAATGGCCAAAGGCAGAAAAAATTGTCAATTGTACCACACCACACTTAATTTGTAGTTTATTACAAAGGCAGCAATTTTGTCTTATTATTTTTCTAGAGACAAATAAATAATAATAATGCCTGAAGAAATGGTGAATANTTACGGGCACTGTTCAGAAAATAAAATTTTCTGTATGAATTTATGTGTGTTAGTGGTACATGTTTAATTAAAAGTAAAAATTAAAATTAAAATAAAAACTTGCTGTGCAAATATCTCAAGTTAAAACGTGGACACGTACAGCTATACACAAGTGCGGCATATACAATTGTTTTAGTGGGCGTGGCTCAGGTGTGCTCAATAGTCTGGAAATTACGGTATACAGGTTTTGGAACAACATGATCTCATTTAACAATAAATAAATAAATAAATAAATCCAATAAATGAGTGAAGATTGTTGAACAGCTAGAATCTTCCATCAGAAAAGAGTGGGGCAACATTCCTATCCAAAAAGTCCACAACTGGTCGCCTCAATTTGTATTTGTATTTTCCACCACGACCTAATGTTTTTTTTAGAATTCTACTGGTAATTCAAACAAAGGTTGCTGCCACAAATGCATAATTACATGAAAGCAGATGCAACAGGGGATGCAAACAGTGTGCTATTATAATCAGATTCTCCTCAGTGCGTTGCAGGATGTTCAAGTCTCGAGGATGTGCCGAGGTTTTTGAGGCTTCTGGTCGCACTTAATCACAATGTCTTGAAATGAGATCCGTAGTCGCACCGAAGGAGCCCCTGGGGGCTGGCGGCCCACTTGTAGACTCACGAAGGTCAGGCCCCTATTGTACTCCTCGGTGTTCAAGAGCTCTTCTTTAATCACAGAGCTGTTTGCGCTCAGAGTGTTGTAATCATACACATTCTGTTGTCAGAGCAGCTGATCAGAACAGCTAGGTGTCGTTGGCGTTTCATATTTCAAGGTCACAGGTCATTCCTCAATAGATTAACATAGTCTCCTATAAACCCTTTGACTGTTGACGTTTTACCCCGAACATCAAATGTCCAACGTCTCATCAAGCCCTGATAATATTCAATAATTACGGGTAACCGCAGCAGAATATTTTGCCCATTCCCTGTGAGTAATGATATGTTGCAGTTTTTTTTTTTTTTTTGTCATGAAAATACTCCGAACAGGAGCACAAGATAGGTGACATTGACTTCCATTTTTCAAACCCCCTGTTTACTCTGTCTGACGAGGCAGTGGAGGAATTGACCTCCCTGGCAAGATGGATGCTGCACGCTTCACATCTGTGGCCAGAGGTGATTTTTCAACAGTATAAAGACACTGGTTTCAGACTGAGGTGGAGTGGAATGAAGTAATGGCATTGACGGAGAACTCTTGTTTTGTGAGTGAATCAGCTTATTTTAAGGGTTTTGCTGAGATCATATTTCTCCATTTGCACACCATGCCAGTTTTAATAAAACAGTATTTTCTCAGGTTGGGAAACAGTAAAGGAAAGATAAAAGGTGGTACATTGTGTTTCAGAGGCAGATGACCAAATTCCATACTTACACTGGAGGGGCTCAGATGCTTTAGGAAGAAAGTGTGTTTTAATGGGCAGCATTAAGGTGTGAAGTCATGTTTTTGAAGTTAGGGAATGTCAAGGTAACCAAGTCTAATGAAATGTGTTTGAAAGCGAGTAATTTCTCAACTAGGACATTTTGTTGGTGCCTTTATGGTAAACCAGTGCTTAATATGAACTGGATCCAGCCGGAACAGGATCCGGGAACTCTCTTATTTAACTGGGTGCGTTCCGGTAACTATTTGCTTGTAACTCTCAGGCTAAGTAATAATAAAGTTATGAACAAATATGACTGCCTTGAACGAATAAAATCTATATTGTCAATGTCAATGTCTATTTATATAGCACACAAAAACAACAAAAGCTGACCAAAGTGCTTTACAGTTAAGACAGATAAAAAGTGGAAAAAATGCATCTAGTGCCACTCAAAAACATAAAAAAGTTAACAGTAAATAGAACACACAACATCAATAAAAATCATCTCTAAATTTGTTCTCAGACTACGTGGATCAAATGTCAAAGAATACAAATGAGTCCCTTTTTATTTTTATTACTAGTAGTATTTTATTGGATATGTACCGGTAATCTGAAAATAATTACATAAACACTAATTTTAAACACAACAGCCACAACCACATCTCAGAAAAATTCTCTAGCTTTTATGACCATTATGGCTTCGAAAGTAATACTACTCAAATGGAAAACACCTCATTCCCCCTCTTTCTTACACTGGCTCAGGGATATTCTTTACTTTCTTAAACTTGAAAAAATTAGGATGTCACTGCATAAATTTTATGAGCATTTTACGCATACTTGGCAACCACCAGCGGCTTCAGATGTTGTTAGTCCATACAATGGGCATTATTAGCTGTTATCATCCCCATATATAGCAGCAAAACTGTCCAATCTACCTCCTAGCATGTTTAAAATAACGCTATCAGCGTTATTATTGCTGTGAGTAGGCAGCGTGTTTCCGTAAACCCAGAAGTGTTTTGTGTTTCAGCTTATGTAACTGTTTTCCTAAACCTAACAGTACAGCTGACCCAGAGGACCAACCCTAAACCTAACCCCCTTACCCTTGTGCCTAAACCTAACCAAGACCCTAAATCTAACGCCAGACCCTTTACTTTAAACTTTAACACATAGCTAAAGACGGAGCCTGCTGTCATCGCTACCAACGGTGACAACACACCTTTAACCCTACTAGGACCACTACGTATGGGGATGATAATAACTGATATAGGCCATTTAATATTTGATAACGTTCGAAGCGGGTGCAACCACTACAACTGTTGGCTAGACTAACTAACTTTCCATTTGTACCAGATTAGTTGCCATTATTATTATTATTTACTTATTTACTTTTTCTCTTTTTCTTAATACATTATACTGTACACATATTTCAAGTCTTTTCTTTTCTGGAGGTTTCCTCTTTGCTCTTTTCTATTCTCTGCTCTTTTATTTTTATTTTTTACACATACATGCACATAACTAATTTGATGGAAATAGCAATACTGACTTGTTTTATTTGAGAGTGGTGGTTATTTTATCTTTTTTTCTACATGCTACGCTGACGTGAGTGGAGGCTGCTTGTCTTTTTTTTTAGTTTATACCTTTGCGTTTTAAAGGAAGTTGTACAGTTTGTACAATACAAGAATAGTGTAATGTCTATACAATTTGTTTAAAACCAAATAAAGTTTGGGAAAAAATAAATACAACAGCCACTTTCAAATGGTAAATGGAGCTTATTTATATAGCGCTTTCTAGCCCCCTGTGAGGAGCCCCAAAGCGCTTTACAATACCAGCCATCCACCCATTCATTCAGACATTCATACACCGGTAGTGGTAGCCTGCCTTGCAAGGCGCCATCCAGACCTACCGAGAGCAACTCGGGGTTAAGTGTCTTGCCCAGGGACACAATGACACATGGTGGGCGGACGCGGGATTCGAACCTCCAACCTTCCGATCAGGGGTCGACTGCCATTACCACTAGACCACGGCCGCCCCGTACAAGCTGCCTAATATCACATACGAGCTGCTCCTTCAAGTAAGCATTTCCCCCTCTACCCTGAAAAAAATATCCGCCCCTAAAAGTACAGTCATCGCTCAATTTTAGTAAAAACACAAAAAATATAATTAAATTGCTTAACTAAATTGCAAATCAGTTTTACAGTTTAAGTGAGTCATTAATAAAATTTTGATTATTCATTAAAAATACGAGAGAAATGTTATCACGTTACTGTACATATATCCCGTATCAAAACAACAATGCCAGTTTGTCAAAATAATAATGATCAAAATGTCCAAAAGACAGTCCAATTTACTTGCATAAAAAGAAAAAGTCCTCTCATTGTCTAACTTTAAGAACATGAAGGCAGTGGCAATGGAGATACTGGAGCAGGTGCAAGTGGCGGGGGTGAGTGCCAAGTTAACCAGGCTGTCGTACCTGGGCAGAAGCCCACAGGCAGTGGCCATGAACAGCCTGAGGAGAAGCCTGGTGGTTTCACATGTGGAGGACAACAACAAGCAGGACAGTGAATTCAGCGGAGAAGAGTCTCATCTGCACTGTTCATGGCCAAACAGACCTAGTGTCCACAACTTGTAATGGAAAAATCAGGTTTGGGTCGACGTTGGGGGTGTGGGGGTTCAGATGCTTGAGAGAATCTCACACAAGGAGGTAAACGTAGATGTTCAACAACCCATCTAAATATGCAGGAAATGACATCTACTTCATTCAAAAATTTCTGGGGGAGGACCCCCAAACACGAGCACCCCCCACCCACCCCCAGCTGTATTTGCATTCTGGCACTGTACACTGTTTGGTTTACATATCAAGCACTACAAATATTACATATATGTAGATATTATAAACATATATTTTATCTTAAAAAGTAACTCTTAATTCCTATTTAATCATGATTTCACTGCCCAGTCTGCAGTTTCTGATTTTGTGTCAATAAAACCACCATTTACACCCCTTTTCCATTAGTACCGGGTACAGCCCGACTGGCCCGACTCGGCCCCGTTCCGAGGCTTTTCCATTAGTTCCGGTAATTAGCACCTGTACTATTTTCAGGACCCTTGGCTATAGAATAGAGATGCATTTGGGCCCAAAAAATCCGACCTGACCCTGGCCCGTAGCCATAATTTCTGAACCCGACTTGACCCGACTAATTAACAGTAATTACAGGTCCAAACCTGATAAAAAAACCTGACATTTTTAATTAATCTTTGACTACTTTTATAGTTATTAACAATCGGAGGATGCGTGCGGCTAAGGGGGCAGAAGATCGGAGCTGAGTTGATGTTTGTCCTTTCATGGCCGTCAAAGCACATTAAATCCCTGCTTCTGCCTGCATTCTGCATTGTTCTGACATAGACCTTGCTCTGACATGTCTGCAAGAATATTTTGGGATCTCACCTCTTTGAGTCATCGGCCACGCGTGTCTGCTGAGTGCGGTGGCTGAACGCCCATTTTGGCTTTGATGGATCACTGTCTGGCACTACCAGTAGTCCCATCTGAAGCTTAAATGAACATGTTTTTTTTTTTACCTCTTTCAAGGCCGGTCAGCATGCGGTCAAATGGCCGCATGCGGCATGGTGAAGTTATGGCAAGCCATGTTGCCATATAAATGGAATGTTTAGTAAGCCATGTTTCCATATACATGTAATTGGATTATCAGCTGCACACGTCCACTGACACAATCAAAAGCCTGATGCCGGGTACCCACTAGACGCGTCAAAACGCTCCTGCCGCCCCCTTTTGGCCGCTTGTCACTTTCACACAGCCACTGAAGACGCCACTGATGACGCGCCCTGGGAGGAGGCAGAGGAGGGGGGGTCTGGCTCCTTTTCCGGTTGTTTCTTGTACACCGGGCAGACGAAATCAGCTGTACGTGAGCCACGTTACTACTTGAGTGGGTTTTCTACGAGCCGAACTGCAGCTCCAAAAGTCTTTGTTGAGATTAAAACTTTTTTTTAATGTTTGGGGTGATCGTACGCTCGAGCGGACAGCAGCAACTGTTTAAAATGCCAAGTTTCTTACCGGAGGCTGGTTTGTTCATGGAGGCTCGATGGGGTAAGTTTAAAAAGTCCAGAAAAAGTCCCATTTTCGTTGTGTTATCACATAGCAGAGTCTCTCCTGATTGGTTGCTGCGACGCGTCGAGCGTCGAAAGTTCAAATATTTGACCCTTGGCGGCTCGACGCATAGGTTGCTTCGGACGCGCGCGTACGTGGAAAGGAACTGCCGTGTGCCGCTGCGCCGCTTCAAACACTCAAAACGCGCCGCTTCACGATTCAACGCGCCTCGACGCGTCTCCACATAGACTTTCAATGCAAACCGGCCACTTCCGCTGGCCGAAACGCGTCTGGTGGGTACCCGGCATGACACGGACCCAGCTCACCCATTCAGCACATTGTTATGGCCGGGTCTAAATTTGGGCCCAGCTTCAGGCCTGGATTAGAGATATTTTAATTTTGTTCTTCTTCTTTCGGCTTCTCCCTTCGTCAGGGGTCACCACAGCGAACGAGTCGCATGAAGACTTGGCAATTATTATTATTATTTTATTTTTAGGCCGGATGCCCTTCCTTACACAACCACAGACCACAGAGCTACCACAGCCCTCTGTGTGGAGCAGAGTGCTGATATATAGGGTTTCCGGGGGAAACAGATGGCGTGTGTTAAGGGTCTTACTCAAGGGCCCAGAGTGGGGCAGATGAGGGTGGAGACAGGTGTGACTGCTTCACTTATCCCACCCACATTTTTTAAATGTTGTCGGTACCGGGGCTTGAACCGGCAATCTTCGGATCACAAGCTCACCTTCTTAACCTCTGTGCCACCACTCCCAGATGACAGCTCTAATTTAGAGTGGTGAATTGAAAACAGTTCAAAGGACAATCAAATAAATTTAGCTTTGCAGATTGAAGAACATGCTCAAAATCCATACGAATAAGGTTTCTTTGCTTATAATGTGTGCTAGTGGTGCAATTTCACTAACAAACTTATATTAAACATATAAACATGGGTTTTTAATAGCTCTAATTTGTTGCTCCAGAATTTGTAGGTAATATTTTTTTAAGTTTGGAAAATATCTTAAAATTCAGATTTCAATTAAACATTAATAAATTATTTTCTAATTTACTAAAATATTACTGAAAAAACTGTTTTATTTAAATGCTATTCACCCATTTCTGCTTCCAGCTTCATGCAGCCTCACAGTTAAAATGTAAACTTCTAATTAAAAATTAAATGCATGACTCAAATTTAAAATTGATGCAAAATGTTACAAGTGACCACAGTTCTAAAGGATCTTTTGAATATAAAACCTGAAAAATACAAAAATAATTACTGCATTTATCGGGTTTCCTCAAAGTTTCTGCATACTCCCTCCCTTCTAAACAGAGCTGCAACATTTTTCTGGCGTCGGGCCTCATGTTTGATCATCCACCTGACTCGCTCTGATCAGGGATTGACTCCAGGTGACGGGTGGTTTACATTTAATACACTCTTCTTCTTCTTTCAGCTGTTCCCTTCCTCAGGGGTCTCCTGGAGGAGAAGAGAGCTGCCATCTAGGGCACCTGGGGGAGCAGATGATGGGGTTGACCTCTCTCAGGGGCCCAGAGTGGGGCAAACCAGGGTGGAGGCAGGTGTGGGTGCCTCACTTTTCTCACAAACATTCTGATGTTGGCGGTCTGGGGGATCGAACCAGCAACCTTCCAATCACAGGCAAACCTTCTCCAACATCACCACTCCCCTTTTAATACGACTTTATATATACAGTACAGTTTATTTTGGGGGGAGTGGTGGCGCAGAGGTTAGAGAAGGTGGGCCTGTGATCGGAAGGTTGTCGGTTCAACTCTATGAAGCAACAACATCAAAATGAAGGTGGTAAAGATGAAACACCCACACCTCCCTCCTTCCTCAGTTGCCCCACTCTGGGCCCTTGAGCAAGGCCTTTAAACCCCACTATCTGCTCCCCCGGGCGCCCTAGATAGCAGCTCTGCTCCACACAGAGGGCTGTGGTAGCTCAGTGGTCTGTGGTGGGTGTAAAAAACAAACAATCACCATATCTTTTTGTGAGTTAGCTCAATGTGGAGAGCCTTGAAGAAGGAAGCAGCCGAAGGAAGAAAAAAAAGTTTATGTATAATTTTATGCCTTGAGAAACATGGGCCAGATATTTTAAAATTTAATGTGGCACAGTGCATCTTTGGTGATTTATTTTTTCAACTCAACTGTGCAAAGATTATATAAATATAAAACATCAAGTACAAGTTGGTCAATTGATTTTATTTTTATTTAACAGTTTATAAATTCCAGGCAAATAAGTAAAATAAAAATCTAAAAAAAAAGCCAAGTCTCGTCCTCTGGACATTCAAAAAAACAAACAAAAACAAAAAAGTAGAAATGTTTCGTCTTTCGTCCGAAAGACTTCCTCAGTCTGAGCTGCTGTATTCAGCTCAGTCTTATAAATAGCACCCTCTCACAGTGGATCAACCAGTTTACTGCTGACAGCCGAAACCAGCTGCTCACATGATCAAGGATTTATAAGACTGAGCTGAACACAGCATCTCAGACTGAGGAAGTCTTTCGGACGAAAGACGAAACGTTTCTACAGTTGTTGTTTTTTGTTGCTTTGTTTAGTTTTGTTTTTTGAATGTCCAGAGGACCAGACTTAGTTTTTTTAGATTTTTCTACCTGGATTATTGAGCATGCATCAGGGTAAAATAAAAACATTTGAAAAGTTAATATTCTGAAAGAAAACTTCTTTAGCAATTCAAGCTTTAATCCTGGAAGCATTTGAAAGTATCTGCATGTGCAGCAACTACATCTAAGTTTTCCTAATCCACCCTCTGCGGTGCAACATGCTTGCACCTGCGTGGCGTGACGCCGGCACGACTCGCTCCTTCCTGTAAAACACCCTCAGCTCACACTGACACTCCTCACTGTTCTTCTTCACTTGTCACGTTCACAAATACAGCTTTCATTTTGTGCATGTGACGTCCTGAAGTCTCACTTTTGGAAAGTAACTCGTTCTGTAGTTTTTTGTTCGATTTCAACGATTCATGTATCAAAACGTTCGGATCATTCACATTCTTGACTTTTGGTCAAGAACTTTACTTAACTTTTTGAAATATGTTTCTGCCATGTTTTTCTCATTGAAAATGAACGGACATCTCCACATCCTTCAAAAATGTTGTGCTGTTTATGTTTTACTGCTCATTTCAGATTTTGTTCTGCTTCAGTTTGTTTTCCTATCTATTTTTCTGCTGCTTTCAGCTTTTTTTGGTGAAAAAATTTTGAATCTGCTTTTCAAGTACCGTACTTTTTTGATCATTTTAACAGTTTTCTGCCCTTTTTTAAAACAAATTTCCAACATTTGTACTTTTAAATAATTTAAAACTTTTATGCTCCTTTCAGCCTCTTTCTGCTAATGTCAGACTTTTTAAAAGCCCTTTCAGCAACTTTTTTTGCTAACTTCAGCATTTTTCTGCTCATATCAGTTTTTATTTTAAGATTTTGTGATCTATTCCGCCTCTCTCTGCCTATTCCAGCTTATTCTCATCATTTTTGCAAAATTTCTACTCTATTCAGCTTTTTCCACTCATTTCTACTGTTTTTCTACTTCTTTCAGATTTCATTTAACTGCTTTGAGCAAATCTCAGCTGTTTAAATTCAACTTAGTTTACTTGATTTAATTCAACTGTTTAACGATGAAACCTTTTCAGCCTGGTTTCAGCTTATTCAACAG
>JBBPBX010036162.1:0-31642 GCA_038048925.1 Garcialebias charrua | reverse complement strand
TCTTCCACTGAGGAAGCGAAGCCTGGGGACTTTGGGTCGGGTTCTCCGATCTCTGGTGCTGAGGTCGCCGAGGTGGTTAAAAAGCTCCGCGGTGGCAAGGCTCCGGGGGTGGATGAGATTCGCCCGGAGTTCCTTAGGGCTCTGGATGTTGTAGGGTTGTGTTGGCTTACGCGACTCTGCAATATCGCGTGGACATCGGGGGCAGTTCCCTTGGATTGGCAGACTGGGGTGGTGGTTCCCCTATTCAAAAAGGGGGACCGTAGGGTGTGTTCCAACTATAGGGGGATCACACTCTTAAGCCTCCCTGGTAAGGTCTATTCAGGGGTTCTGGAGAGGAGGGTCCGTCGGATAGTCGAACCTCGGATTCAGGAGGAACAGTGTGGTTTTCGTCCTGGTCGTGGAACACTGGACCAGCTCTACACCCTCAACAGGGTCCTGGAGGGTGCGTGGGAGTTTGCCCAACCAGTTTACATGTGCTTTGTGGACTTGGAGAAGGCATTCGACCGCGTCCCTCGGGGGGTTCTGTGGGGGGTACTCCGGGAGTATGGGGTACCAGGCCCTTTGATAAGGGCTGTTAGGTCCCTGTACGACCGGTGTCAGAGCTTGGTCCGCATTGCCGGCAGTAAGTCAGGCTCGTTTCCAGTGAGAGTTGGACTCCGCCAAGGTTGCCCTTTGTCACCGATTCTGTTCATAACTTTTATGGACAGAATTTCTAGGCGCAGCCAAGGTGTTGAGAGGATCCGTTTTGGTGACCTTAGAATCGCTTCTCTGTTTTTTGCAGATGATGTGGTCCTACTGGCTTCATCAGTTCGTGATCTACAGCTTTCACTGGAGCGGTTTGCAGCTGAATGTGATGCGGCCGGGATGAGGATCAGTTCCTCCAAATCCGAGGCCATGGTCTTGAGCCGGAAAAGGGTAGCATGCCCTCTCCGGGTCGGGGAGGAGGTCCTGCCCCAAGTGGAGGAGTTTAAGTATCTCGGGATCTTGTTCACGAATGAGGGAAAACTGGAGCGTGAGATCGATAGGCGGATAGGTGCAGCGTCCGCAGTGAAGCGGGCGCTGTACCGGTCTGTCGTGGTGAAGAGAGAGCTGAGTCAAAAGGCAAAGCTCTCAATTTACCGATCGATCTACGTTCCCACCCTCATCTATGGTCATGAGCTTTGGGTTATGACCGAAAGAACAAGATCTCGGATACAAGCGGCTGAAATGAGTTTTCTCCGCAGGGTGTCTGGACTCTCCCTTAGAGATAGGGTGAGAAGCTCAGTCATCCGGGAGGGACTCGGAGTAGAGCCGCTGCTTCTCCACATCGAGAGGAGCCAGTTGAGGTGGCTCGGGCATCTGGTTAGGATGCCTCCTGGACGCCTCCCTGGTGAGGTGTTCCGGGCATGTCCCACCGGGAGGAGACCCAGAGGAAGACCCAGGACACGCTGGAGGGACTATGTTTCTCGGCTGGCCTGGGAACGCCTTGGGATTCCCCCAGAGGAGCTGCTCCAAGTGGCTGGGGAGAGGGAAGTCTGGGCCTCCCTACTTAGGCTGCTACCCCCGCGACCCGACCCCGGATAAGCGGAAGAAGATGGATGGATGGATGGATGGAAAAATGGCAACCAAAGGGACAATCAAAAGAAAATCACTGCACTAAAACCATAGATATACGGAAAGATCTGTGTTCGGATATTCCCGGAAATGGCCCGCAATGATCCTTAAAAAAATCCCAAAATCTGGATACTTATCTTCGGCAGATCCAAAATAAATGTGGCTGTTATTTGTCAAGGGTCTGCCAAAGATAAGTATCTGGATTTTGGGATTTTGGGATTTTTAAAGGATCATTGCGGTCCATTTGCACACATCAACAATATTACTCGGTCTGCCTATTTCCACCTCCGTAATATTAACCGTCTCCGTCCTTCTCTCACGCCCCGCTCCACAGCCATCCTGGTGCACAGTCTTGTGACTTCCCGTATTGACTACTGCAACTCCCTTCTCTACGGCCTCCCCAACAAATCTCTCCACAAGTTACAGATGGTCCAGAACTCAGCTGCCCGTGTCATCACTCAAACCTCCTACTATGATCACATCACTCCTGTCCTGCAGCAGCTCCACTGGCTCCC
The DNA here is from genome assembly GCA_038048925.1 of Garcialebias charrua. NCBI lineage: Eukaryota > Metazoa > Chordata > Actinopteri > Cyprinodontiformes > Rivulidae > Garcialebias > Garcialebias charrua. The sequence continues at coordinate 29,534 of JBBPBX010036162.1, read as the reverse complement.
GGTTAAATCACGCATCATCTTCAAAATTCTACTCCTCACGTTCAAAGCTATCCACAACCTTGCCCCTCCTTATCTATCTGACCTCCTACAAATCTCCATCCCATCACGCTCTCTCAGGTCCTCCTCTTCACTACAACTCCATGTACCCTCTGCCCGCCTCTCCACCATGGGGAGCAGGGCCTTCACCTGCTCTGCCCCTCACCTCTGGAACGCTCTACCGCCCGACCTTCGAAACACCACCTCCCTTTCTCTGTTCAAGACTGCCCTGAAAACACATCTCTTTAGACTAGCTTATCATTAACTTTACTAAATGTATTTTTATCTTCCATTTTATATCCTTTATGTATTTTATATTTCAATTTGTCGCTGATAATGTTTGATCTGTATTCACTGTGTTGGTTTGTTAAGTGTCCTTGGGTGTCATGAAAGGCGCTTTTAAATAAAATGATTATTATTATATTATTATTATTTCCGGGAATATCCGGAAATATAAGTATGAGTATATGTGAAGGATACGGCGATATACGACATCAGCTCTTACCGTATATCTATGGTTTTAGTGCAGTGTAATGTTGCAACAACAAAAAAAAACAGCTAGATTGTAAGGCGGTTTAGAAACCTAACAACGGGAACATGTCTTATGTTGTTTGTTGTGTTGTTTGTTTTTGTGTATTGTTGTACTGTGTCTAGTTTACATGTCTTGTGTGTTTCAGGTGTAAATCCCATCACATCAACAATAAGTCAGTCTCGTCTCTTCCTTCTTCCAGTCCTCTTTCGGGCGTCGCCACAGGGAGAAAATGAATTTGCTCAAAGATCTGGCGGTTGTTTTAAGACGCGACCACATGTGGAGCAGATGGTTTGGATTCTAGGATGCACACCTGCTTCACCTTTCTCGTCCACTTTTTGTCCAGGGATTTGAACCAGCAATCCACAGATCACAGGCTCACTTTCTCTAACTTTGCATCACCACTCCTAACAAGAAATAAAACAACGATAAATAAAATAAAATAAAGTTGTTGAGTGAGGACACAGTAGAGTGCATATTCCAGGCTAGTCCAGGCTCTGTGTCAGTCCAGATTCTGGTGCGAGTCCTCAGCTGTCTCCTCATTGTTGGCTGTGGACCTGTTGCCATGGAAACACTTTTGCATTATTGTCAGAGATCTGTGACAGACAGACAGGAAGTTCTGGTAACACGGAGTCTATGGACACTCAGCTGCTAAATAAGACCACAGACAATTGTCTTTGGCATCCAATCAGAGCTCAGCTAGTGACTGTCTTCAGACAGAAAGCACAATCAGACATTCTGATCTGACAAATGATTGGAACTGTTTTTATTGTTCTGCTGGAGCTGGGATGTTCGTTAGAAGGAGAACCAACTGGCATCTTCTACTTCTTTGACTTGACGTGTTAAGGTAATAATAATAATAATAATAATAATAATAATAATGAATTTAATTTATAACGCACTTTTCATTAATGAAAATCTCAAAGTGCTACAAAGTGCAACAGAATTAAATGTCAATAAAACAAGTAATAAAAGGTAACAGCTTCCACTCACACTCAGGAGTTGTACTTTGTACTAAACTCTGTTCCTGCAGTTAGAACAATGGTTTCTTGTTTGTTCTTTTTTACAGAATGTCAAAAAACGGGTCATCGCTGGTGCCTCCCAGCATCTCTTTAGCTCCTCCTCATCTCAACGTCTCCCAGAATCTCCCTCTCACAAACTGGGATCCTCCCACTTTCACCAGGGCCGCTCAATTCAGAGTTGGTGCCACCTTTGTCCTCTTCCTGTTTGCAGCCTGCAGTAACCTTGCACTATTGGCCAGTGTGTGGTGTGGGCGTGGCCAACGGCTGTCATCTCACTTGCGTCCACTGATGTTGAGCCTAGTGTCAGCTGACCTCATGATGACCTTTGTGGTGATGCCTCTGGATGCTGTTTGGAATGTGACGGTGCAGTGGTATGGCGGCGACATGCTATGCAAGCTGCTTTGCTTTCTGAAGCTGTTCGCCATGCACGCTTCTGCCTTCATCCTTGTTGTCATCAGCCTTGACCGCCAGCATGCCATCCTACACCCTTTGGATGCTTTGTGCGCACACCACAGGAACCGATACATGCTCCTGCTGGCCTGGAGCTTGAGCCTGCTACTGGCTTCCCCACAGGTAAATGTCCCAACAGGTCAATGTTTCAATAGAAATATATTTCAACAGGTAGCTGTTTACAACACGGGGTACAGCTTAATTAGGGAGGCCCAGACTTCTCTTCCCCATCCACCTAGGCCCACTCCTCTGGGGGAATCCCAAGGCTTTCTCAGGCCAGCGAGAAACATAGTCCCTCCAGCGTGTCTTGGGTCTTCCTCTGGGTCTCCTCCCGGTGGGACATGCCCGGAACACCTCACCAGGGAGACGTCCAGGAGGCATCCTAACCAGATGCCCGAGCCACCTCAACTGGCTCCTCTCGATGTGGAGAAGCAGCGGCTCTACTCAGAGTCCCTCCCGGATGACTGAGCTTAATAATAATAATAATGAATTCAATTTATACCGCACTTTTCATTAATAAAAATCTCAAAGTGCTACAACAAATAAAACAAGTGATAAAATCAATTAAAATCAATAATAATATCAACTAAGATTAAAGACAGAATCATGTGGAGGCAGAATAGGCTTGCTTGAAAAGAAAAGTATTTAAGCCGTTCTTAAAGTCAACCAGTGACTGTGGAGCTCTCAGGTAGTCAGGGAGGGAGTTCCATAGGCGGGGGGCAGCCACACAGAATGCCCGGTCTCCCATGGTCCTTAATTTGGTTCTTGGAATGTGAAGTAGATTACTGTTCTGTGATCGTAGAGACCGGGTGGATGAATATGGAACAAGAATGTCCTTTAGATAGTCAGGTGAAGTTCCGTGTTTATGTTTATGTTTATTAAATTTGTTCATTTTTTTTTACAAAAGAAACAATACAAGACAATCCCATAAATGATAATGTACAAAATATAAAAAAATGAAAGGTAGCAGAAAGAAGAATAAATCTTATTATATCTGCCCCTTTTTTCCAACAATCAGATTAAACAATAATAATCTTCAACCAACTTTTTCCAACAATCAGATTAAACAATAATAATCTTCAACCAACAGTACAAAATGACTAACTCTTTCTAATTTTCTAACTAATACAATACACATTACGCTATTTCATATATATTTTTTAACACATTTGTTTTGATCATTTTCTTAAATGTAAACATTGACTTGGCATTTTTAACTACATTCTCCAAGCCATTCCATAATCTAATTCCCTGGATTGAGGTAGAACGTCCCTTCAAACTAGTTCTGAATTGTGGTTTTACAAACATCTCTGTCCCCTTAAGATTATAACAACTTTGTCTTTTAACAAAATGCATTTGGATATTTAAAGGTAATGCATTATTTTGAGCCCTATACATAACTGATAAAATATTATAGTCTACCAAATCATGGAACTTCAATAACTTCAGTTGATAAAATAATGTACTTGATGGATGACGGTAATGTTTTCTAGTGATAATTCTTACAGCTCTTTTCTGTAATACAAAAATAGGCTTTGTGATTGTTTTAATATAATAATAATAATAATGAATTCAATTTATAACGCACTTTTCATTAATGAAAATCTTTTTACACGCATTCCCCCAAACATCAGTACAATAGATTAAGTGTGGAACAATGATTGTGTTATACAACAAATACAGAGCTTTATCATTCAATAGGTCTCTGACTTTGTACAGTACTGCAATCGATTTAGCTATTTTTATTCTTACAGAATTTATGTGTTGTTTCCATGTCAGTTTGTCATCAATGATAACACCCAAAAACTTCACCTTACTCACTCTACAAATCTCAACACCCTCAATTTTGAGTGGAACATCAACACCGTGCAAACATCCGTGTAAGCATTGATGGGTAATGAGAGCAGTTTTGTACTGAATTCTGTAGGTGACAGGAAGCCAATGGAGGTTATGGAGAATGGGTGTAATATGTTCAAATTTACGAACTCTCAACAAAATCCTTGCTGCACTGTTTTGAATATATTGAAGCTTCTGAAGATTTTTGCCAGGGATTCCAATAAACAGGGAGTTGCAGTAGTCGAGCCTGGAGGAGACAAAGGCATGGACGAGTTTCTCAGCATCAGAAAAAGTCAGAGATGGGCGAAGTCTGGAGATGTTTCGAAGATGGAAGAAGCAGGTTTTAAACAGATGCTTAATGTGATTTTCAAATGTAAGATGAGAGTCCATTTTTATTCCAAGATTTGTAACAGAGGTGGAGAGGGGGATGTCTTGACCAGAGAAGGAGATTGTTGTTAAAGTTGATGTTTGTATCTGGTGAGGGGTGCCAATCATTATGGCCTCAGTCTTGGAGCAGTTTAATTGAAGAAAGTTCTGATTCATCCATGCCCTTATTTCCTCCAGGCAGGTAGAGAGGGCAGTGAGTGAAGATGGAGATGGGGATGATGAGGATGCTCCAGTCCTGATGTAAAGCTGTGTATCGTCGGCATAGCAGTGAAAAGAAATGTTGAACTGATTAATAATTTGACCTAAAGGCAGCATGTAAAGGGAAAACAGCAGGGGCCCCAGAACTGACCCTTGAGGGACACCACAGGAGACACCGACTGTCTGGGAAGTGGCGTTGCCAAGACTAACACATTCCAGCCTATTGGAGAGGAAAGATCTGAACCAGTCCAGGACAGTGTCACAGAGACCGACCTCCACATGAAGACGGTGGAGGAGGATACTATGGTCCACAGTGTCGAAGGCTGCAGTGAGGTCAAGGAGGACAAGGATGGAGGGAGAGCCAGTGTCAGCAGCCATGAGGACATCATTTGTAACTCTCAGCAATGCAGTCTCTGTACTGTGAGCTGCTTTGAATCCAGACTGAAACTTCTCATACAGAGAGTGTTGTTGTAGGTGATCCTGCAGCTGAGTAGCAACAGCTTTTTCCAGCACTTTAGACAGAAATGGGAGGTGTGAAATTGGGCGGTAATTAGAAAAAATGTCGGGATCCAAATTAGATTTTTTTCAGAAGAGGCCTAATGATGGCAGTTTTTAGAGGCAGTGGAACATGACCAGATTGTAGAGACTTGTTTATTATTTGTGTGATTAATGGGCTAATTGCAGAGTGATTGGATTTTATGAGAGACGAGGGGAAGGGATCCAGGGCGCAGGATGAAGGCTTCATTTTCTTGATGATGGTCTCCACCTCACTCTGAACAACTTCATCAAAGCTGCTCAGGGTCCCAGAAAGCAGACGGGTAGATGGCACACTAAGATCAGGGAGGTTGTGGAGCTGAGATCTGATAGTGTCAACTTTGTTTTTAAATGATGAGAGGAACAGGTCGCATTTTTGAACAGATTCCTCATGAGTTTGTTTAATGGGATTGAGCAGATGAGTGATTGTGGAGAAGAGCTGTTTAGAGTTTCCAGGGCAGGTGTTGATGATGTTGGAATAATATTTGGAGTGTGCTTCTTTAAGAGAATAGGCTTATGCTTTCTGATGTTCTTTGTACGCTTGCTTATGTACCGAGAGACCAGATGATTTTACACGTCTCTCAATAGCACGGCCAGTTGCCTTCATCTTGCGCAGCTCACCAGTGTACCAGGGGGCTGAACGGGAGAAAGACACCAGTCTTGTCTTCAAGGGAGCATGTAGGTCCAGAAGCTCTTGGAGAGATTGGTTGTAGTAATCCACAGAGTCATTTGCAGATGAATGATTGTCAGCGGTCAGGGCATGAAGATCAGCGGACAGAACATCAGAGGAATATCATGGTGGCGTTTGTACGACCCCGAAGTGGCAGACCCAGAAGGAATACACAACAACCAGGAATACAAAACAAGTGTTCTTTATTTACAGGTGAAGGTGGAAGCCTGGAGCTGCAAGAGAACGGAGTAGAGGTGAGTATCCAATCTTGGAGGGTTGATGTTTGAATCTCGAAGTAATCAGAATTGTCTTACTTGTTGTCTTAGATGGATGAATCAAAGAAGAGTGGTCCTGGTTCTTGGCGTGGTGTTGAATATAGGTGAGGAGCGGTGGAGAGAGGAACAGGCAGACCCAGCCTTTTGTTGAGTAGCTGATGGACTGGACTCTTGATGATTTCTGCAGGTGCACCCGAGAGTGCTGGAGGAAGACCGTGGAAGGACTTCAGAGGAGCAGGACATGGAGGTCCCAAAGGCAGAAGTTGTCCCAGCACTGAAGAGGTGTCCAGCTGCTGCTTAAGTAGGCCACCAGAACCAGTCCTCATCAGGCAGCAACAGGTGGGTCTCATCAGGACAATTAGAAATGTGCTGTGGAGAGAGTGGGAGAGACAAACACAGGGAGAAAACCAGGAACCCTACAGAGCCCCCCCCTCAAGAACCGCCTCTCGGCGGTCGTAGTCGCCTCTCAGGGTGGACCCTAAAAAAGTCAGCAATGAGAGAGGGGTCAAGGATCCGCGACCTGGGAACCCATGAACGTTCCTCAGGGCCGTAGCCCTCCCAATCCACCAAATACTGCCAACCACGGCCCCGACGCCTCACATCCAGGAGGCGCCGAACCGTGAATGCTGGGTCACCGGCGATCAGGCGGGGGGGCGGTGGGAGGTCGGCAGGAGGGTGCAAGGGACTGGTAGACACAGGTTTCAGGAGGGAGACGTGAAACGTAGGGTGCAACTTCATGGAAGCTGGGAGTTGCAGACGCACAGCAGACCTATTGATGATCTTGACCACGGGGAAGGGACCAATGAACCGTGGAGCCAGCTTGCGTGGAGTGTCCCTGAGCGCGATGTCCTTGGTAGACAACCACACCTTCTGTCCGACGTGATAGGTGGGCGCCTCCCTCCGATGCCTGTCAGCAAAACGTCTGTTCTGTTCCACTGACCTGGCAAGGGCCTGCTTGGTGACACGCCAGGTCCTCCTGCAACGTCTGACGTGCAAGTTGACAGAGGGAACTCCAACATCAACCTCCTGCGAGGGAAACAGAGGAGGGGAGTACCCCAGTGCGGCCTCGAATGGGGATTTTCCAGTGGCCGCGGACACCTGGGAGTTGTGGGCGTACTCGACCCATGGCAACTGCTGAGACCAAGAAGAAGGGTTGTTGACAGTGACACACCTTAGCATGGCTTCCAGTTCCTGGTTGCACCTCTCAGTCTGGCCATTAGACTGAGGGTGGTATCCCGAGGACAGGCTGGCAGATGCACCGATTGCCCGACAGAAACCCTTCCAGACCTGCGAAACAAATTGGGGGCCTCTGTCAGAAACAATGTCCACAGGGATGCCGTGGAGGCGAAAAACGTGCTCTGTTATCAGGTGGGCTGTCTCCATTGCAGAGGGAAGTTTCAACAGAGGAACGAAGTGGGTGGACTTAGAAAAACGATCAACAATTGTGCAGATAGTGGTATAACCATTGGAAATCGGCAAACCAGTGACGAAATCGAGTGTGATGTGCGACCAGGGCCGGCTGGGAACGAGAAGAGACAATAACAGTCTTGCCGGTGGTTGGTTGCTGTGCTTGCTCTGCGCACAGGTGGGACAAGCTGCGATGAAGTCCCTGACATCCTTTTCCAAGTTGGACCACCAAAAGTGGGTCCTGACGAGCTGCAACATCCGACAGACACCTGGATGACAAGAGAACTTGGCAGAATGCACCCAGTGGAGCACCTTACTGACGGCAGTTGGGGGAACAAATCTCCTATCCCCGGGGCCAGTACCCGGGTCGGGTTCAGTCTGCTGTGCGTCCCGAATCACCTTGTCTATCTCCCATGTCAAAACGCCCACCGTGCAGGATGGGGGAAGAATGTTAGTGGGGATGTCGAGGTCGTCCGCCGCAGCAAACTGCCGTGAGAGGGCGTCCGGCTTCACGTTGCGTGTCCCTGGAATATACGAGACAGAAAAGTTGAATCTGGCAAAGAACAGCGACCAACGAGCCTGTCGAGCATTGAGTCTTTTAGCGCTTTGCAGGTACGCCAGATTCTTAAGGAGCCAAGATGGTGTAGTGGCAGGGCTTTTGACTTGGGACCCGAAGGACGCGGGTTTGCGTCCCGGCCACTACACACCTTGGGGTGTCTATGAGTGCACACCTAATTCTCCAGCTCCCCGAGCGCCTTCTGGCTGCTCACTGCACCACCTGGTGGTGGTTGGGTTAAATGCAGAGACGAATTTCGTCTGTGTATGGGAAACATACACAGATGACAGACAAACACATTATTATTATTATTATTATGGTCAGTGAGAACCACAAACGGAGTTTCGGCACCCTCCAGCCAGTGACGCCATTCCACCAAAGCCATCTTAATGGCCAGCAACTCCCTATCTCCAACATCATAGTTACTTTCAGCAGGTGAGAGGCGCCGAGAAAAGAAAGCACAGGGATGAAGCTTGTTGTCCTCCACCGACCTCTGGGAAAGAACAGCACCCACTCCGGACACGGAGGCATCCACCTCCACCACGAACTGGCTGTGGGTGTCAGGGTGAGACAGAATGGGAGCTGTGGAAAACAAAGTTTTGAGGTTAGTGAAAGCTCTTTCAGCGTCCAGAGTCCAGTCAAACCTCCTGAGGGAAGACGTCAGTTGGGTTAGAGGCGCGGCAACTTTGCTATAATCCTTTATAAAACGTCGGTAAAAATTGGCAAATCCCAAGAAGCGTTGAAGTTGTTTTCGGGTCGTAGGAGTAGGCCAGTCCACCACCGCCTTAATCTTCGCTGGGTCTGATCTTACCTGTCCTCTCTCGAATATGAACCCCAGGAAGGAGACTGTAGAGATGTGAAACTCGCACTTTTCAGTCTTGACATATAAATGATTTTCCAGAAGACGTTGTAACACTGACTTTACATGGCAGATGTGTTGGTCCTGACCTTTGGAAAAAATGAGAATGTCATCTAGGTAGACGAAGACGAACACCCCAAGGAAATCCCGTAGTACATCATTCACCAGTGACTGAAAAACGGCAGGGGCGTTGGTTAAGCCAAAAGGCATGACCAAGTACTCAAAATGGCCCATGGGTGTCTTGAAGGCAGTCTTCCATTCATCTCCCTGGCGCATACGTACGAGGTGATATGCATTCCTGAGATCCAGTTTAGAGAAGACTGTTGCTTCTCGAAGTTGCTCATAAACTGAATCGATGAGTGGAAGAGGGTACTTGTTTTTAATCGTAATTTGATTAAGGCCCCGGTAATCAATACAAGGTCGAAGAGACTTGTCCTTCTTCGCCACAAAGAAGAAACCAGCACCCAGAGGGGATGTGGATGGACGGATGATGCCACTCTTTAATGAAGCCTCGATGTATTCCGTCATCGTCGCCCTTTCAGGACCAGAGATGTTGTACAGTCGGCTAGACGGTAGTGGAGCTCCGGGTATCAGGTTAATGGCACAATCGTATGGCCTGTGTGGCGGCAACGACAAAGCTTTTTGTTTACTGAAAACAGCTGCTAAAGAGTGGTAAACTTCAGGGACCACGGATAAATCAATGGGTTCAAAAGGTGTTTGTTTGACAGGGCTAGAAGAGATGGCTGAGCGAAGACATTCAGCTGAGCAACGCACCCCCCAATTGTCAATACGACCCTCCTCCCAATTGATGTGAGGGTTATGTAACCTGAGCCATGGATAACCCAAAATGATGGGCAATCTCTGTTTCTCGACAATAAGAAAATCACCCAATTCTTGGTGGTTACCAGATACCACAAACCTAAATTTTATTGTCTTGTGTGAAATGGTTGAAACGGTTTGACCAGTGAGAGCAGAAACAGAGATGTCCTGGTCCAATTTTAGAGACTGGATCTGGAGTTCGTCCACCAAGCTCTGGCTGATCAAATTTTGTTCGGCACCCGAGTCGACCAGGGCCTGAACAGGGAAAGTCACAGTGTTAATACAAAGAGTGACGGGCAGTTTCAAACAATTTACAGGAGTATCAGAAATAGTACCCACCAGCATCTCCTTTTTAACTGGTGGGCTCAATCTTTTACCCGCAGAGAACAGGCGGATAAAGTGTGTCCCTTCCTTCCACAATATAGACAGGCTTTGTTTTGTAGGCGTCTCTGTCGCTCCTCCGGTGTCAGCCGAGTGTGTCCGATCTGCATCGGCTCGGGTTCGGAAAATGACGTCATGGGAACCGGTGGAGTCCTTCCGGATGACAGTTGTTGATGGGAGTTGTAGTTCTCCTCCATCTGACGTTCTCGAGCTCTGTTATCAACTCTAATAGCCAAGGCAATAGTTCCATCTAGGTCAGCAGGTAATTCACTAGTGAACAGTTGATCTTTAATGTTGCTATTGAGCGAATTCAGAAAGGAACTACGTAACGCCCTCTCACCCCAACCGGATTCCTCCGCGAGAATGCGGAAGTGAATGGAGAACTTCGCCACAGTCTCTCGTCCTTGCCGGACTGAAAATAATTTCTGAGCGGCTTCTTCTTGTAACAAAGGATAGTCAAATTCATTCATTCATTCATTCAACCTTTATTTATACAGGCTAGCCTCGTTGAGTCACGGGGACTCATTTACAAGAGGGACCTGTCTCACTCACACCAAACAACCATCCACTCTCACACTCACACCTAGGGTCAATTTAGAGTCACCAATCAGCCTAACAAGCATGTTTTTTGGTCTGGTTGAGGAAGTCCTGGATGAAATCAGCAAATGGCAAAGTCTCGATTCGACGTCGTCGGAGGTAAGCGTTGGCCCACTGCAGGGCTTCACCCTTAAGAGAGGCGACAATATATGACACACGAGACGAGTCAGTGGAGTACGTTACCGGGGCACGGCTGAACGCCAGGTTGCATTGAAGCAAAAAACCACCGCATTTTCTTGTATCGCCCTCAAAAAATTCAGAAGGCTTGATGTCAGGTTCCTTGACATGTTGAACGTGCCTGGTCTCCGTGGGTTCCATGCTTGTAGACTGTTTGGGAGGAGAAGAGGGATTAATTTTTGTCTTTTGTTGGAGAGAATGTACCATACTCCCTAGTTGAAGGAGATTTTTTTGCATAGTTTCTTGTTGTTTAAGAACTTGTTGTAAGGCTAGAGTTACAGAGTCTGTTCCCTGACTACTACCTGGTTGAGGTGGTTCCTCCCCAGTCGTGCCAGAGGGGTCAGTTTGGCTGGGACAAACTATCATGGTGGCGTTTGTACGACCCCGAAGTGGCAGACCCAGAAGGAATACACAACAACCAGGAATACAAAACAAGTGTTCTTTATTTACAGGTGAAGGTGGAAGCCTGGAGCTGCAAGAGAACGGAGTAGAGGTGAGTATCCAATCTTGGAGGGTTGATGTTTGAATCTCGAAGTAATCAGAATTGTCTTACTTGTTGTCTTAGATGGATGAATCAAAGAAGAGTGGTCCTGGTTCTTGGCGTGGTGTTGAATATAGGTGAGGAGCGGTGGAGAGAGGAACAGGCAGACCCAGCCTTTTGTTGAGTAGCTGATGAGACTGGACTCTTGATGATTTCTGCAGGTGCACCCGAGAGTGCTGGAGGAAGACCGTGGAAGGACTTCAGAGGAGCAGGACATGGAGGTCCCAAAGGCAGAAGTTGTCCCAGCACTGAAGAGGTGTCCAGCTGCTGCTTAAGTAGGCCACCAGAACCAGTCCTCATCAGGCAGCAACAGGTGGGTCTCATCAGGACAATTAGAAATGTGCTGTGGAGAGAGTGGGAGAGACAAACACAGGGAAAAAACCAGGAACCCTACAGGGAAATGTTTTTAAAGTCCCGGAACTGGATAGGTCGTTTTGGGTTTGAAGCAGGCAAAGTTGAAGCCACTTCCAGAGAGATGACACTGTGGTCCGTGACATCCAGGTCATATACAGACAAGTTATTGATGAGTACAGTGTCTGTAATCACCAAATCCAGAGTATGCCCCCTGTTGTGCGTAGGGATGTCCACATGTTGGGTTGAGATTGAGAGAGTCCAAAAGAGACTTAAAATCTGTAGCCAGAGGGGAAGAGGAATTGTCCATGTGGATATTTAAATCGCCAAGAAAAATAGTTTTCACAGGGGAGGTGCAGAAAAAAGTGAGGAGGTCATGCATCTCTGAATTAAATGAAACATGCGGTTTGGGAGGTCTATAAATCAATATAATGTTCATCAGGAGTGGTGCTTTGAGGTTGAAGGCCAAACTTTCAAAAGAGGAAAAGTCCTGAGAAGCCAGATGTGACCATTTTAAATTACTGCGGTAGATTACAGCCAGACCACCACCGCGGCCAGTTCTGCGGGCTCTCTGCAGATAACTGCATCCAGATGGACAGGCTTCATTTAGAGAACTGTACACATCTGGTTGATGCCAAGTTTTTGGTGGCTCGTCCGCGTTCCTGAGACGGTTATTAAGTTGTTTTGTGTAGCTTTTTGTCACGGTGTTTGTTGGCATAGTTCTGTATCCTGTTTTGGACTTATAGCATAGTTTTGGCTGGTGGGTGTCAGAGATTGCTAATCGTGGCATTGTCTGGTGCGTTTCCCGTTAGAATTATCTTTTCTTTCACATTTCAACGTATGCTTGAAGCTGCGGCTGAATGAATGTGTGTGTTTGTGAGACGTTTCATTACGTGTCGCAAGGCTGCATGCATTTTTTTCGTTTTGTGACCGCCGTGTCATCTCTGCTTCATTTTATTACTTCTGCGGATTGCTGTTGAAGGTCTGTTTCACTCATTTGCTGCTCCATTTTACCTAATCTGTTCAACGTGTTGTTAGCTGTGGTTCGGTTGAAACCCACTCAGCTTGGTTCCGACCTCCGGTTCTGATAGACGTAAAGTCCGTTGTTTAAACAGTTAGCGTGCTGCCTTCTTTGGGAGGCGTGGGAGTTAGCCTGAATGTGGTTGGGCTCGTTAGCAGTATTTTCTGTGGTGTATTATACGTTTATTTTGTGAAAGAGTGTCCAGAACTCTGGGTAGAGGAGCTAGCTAACGTTAGCAGTACCGAGAGGCAAAATGGCTGCTTAGAGCGCTGTGATTGGTCCATTGTGTGTTGTGTTCAAAAAAGTTGGTTCTGTAGACTGTGGTTGTCAGATTCATTTTTGCACACATTTCTGACAGTTTATCTGTGTTGTTTGGGTTCTATGCACGTGATATCGTCGAAGACTGGCTTAACCGCTGTGTTTTGCGATATTTATGACTGTTTTCGAACGTTGAAATGTAGTAATATAATGGGGGTAAGGTATTTAAACACTTACTGGCCCACCATTATTCTAAAATATAGGACTTATTGGTCAGTTTACTGACTTACCTATTTTAGATGCGCAGGTCTGAGCAGACTTTATCTGCACAAACTTGCCACCAATTCGCGAGTTCATCCTTTTTCCGGTATTAAATTGCTTTAACTGTGACTAGGAAAAATGTAATTTCACAAGAGACTTCAACTTATGTTGGTCTACCAGAAAATAGACCTTTTATTGAAATAATCACAAAATTACAATAAACATTTGTATCGATATTAGCTCTGATTTACTAACTACGTTGACAAGAATTCAAATTAAAACAAACAGACAGTTAGGAACTTTTCTGTTGGCACATTACTTAACAGATTAATAGCTTATGAAAAAGAAGAAATAGGAGGAATGAAATAAGTGAAAGCTAAGTTAACTGAAGTTGGTTATTTTGAACCAGACTGGGTGACACCTTTTTCCCACACGAGCAGACTGCTGGGCTCCCGCACCGACTGGAAGCCATCCAGCCTGCAACCTTCGATGTGGGGACCTGCTGATCCAACGTTGGTCTTCAACCTTCATCCAAGGGACTACAGACGCAGCATTCTGATGACGTAATCGAGGTGCGACACGTCTCTCAGACCAGACAGTAGCAATCGAGTCAGAGCCCGCTTGCCTAAAATAGACGGTTTTCTTTTGAGAGCTTCTGTGGATGTAATTAGGTCTACGCAGAAGTCCCAGTTGTTCAGTCCAATCAGCTGCGAAGCGGAGTATGTCAACATTGCGCCCGCCAAGCCGGGGGAAGCTAGCAGAGAGCTAGCCGCTAACAGCAGACCCACGGCTCCGAAAGAAATATCCAAGAAGCAGAGAGATGTAACTTGGTTGAGCATATCTTGAAGAGGAGCACAGGAGAAAATCCAGGACAGTCCAGATGACACAGGAGGTTGACAGAAGCAGCAGGTGAGTGAAACAATAATTGCAGCTACGTAGTTCTTGAAGCAAGTTTGTGTTGGAGTTTGACAGGAGGTAGACAGCCCAAATTCCGGTTAGGAAGTGCTAACTAAGCTGTCCGTAAAGTCCTTATTAAAAAAACCACTGAACAAAATAAGTCCAGATAAATGTCCAAAAAATGTAAAAAAATAATAGCAACAGTAAAATAACTATTTAGCGTGGAGAAGCGGCGACATCACGACATCACGCCAGCGTCCTCTCCAGCTGCGTCCAATCAACTCTGGCTAACTCTAGCTTCTCACCCTATCTCTAAGGGAGAGTCCAGACACCCTGCGGAGAAAACTCATTTCAGACGCTTGTATCTGAGATCTTGTTCTTTCTGTCACAACCCAAAGCTCATGACCATAGATGAGGGTGGGAATGTAGATCGATCGGTAAATTGAGAGCTTTGCCTTTCGACTCAGCTCTCTCTTCACCACGACAGACCCGCTTCACTGCGGACGCTGCACCTATCCGCCTATCGATCTCATGCTCCAGTTTTAAATTAAATTCATTATTAATATTATTACTTTTTCACTTTTTGGTACTTTATTCTTGTACCCTTACTGCATGCTTTTAGTATTTCTCGTTTGTTTGTTTGTTCTTTGATTTTTTTTAGCGAGTCAAATCAGTTCTTCTCATCCTAAGCATGTCATTGTACTGTTAACCTTGTGTTAACCTGCATATGACAAATAAACACAATTTGAACTTGAACTTAATAGAACAATGTTTTAAGTTTTTACACAGGATATTGCAAATTTTCGACTTTGGTTAACAAATGGGATCTGAAAAAAAAAAGTTTAATGCTGAATTGTCCAGGAATTCAGATTTTGTGTACCCGGTACCCTTCATAAACTCCAATAATAAATTATCTGCATATTAAAATCTCTGTGGTATTGTGGTGGACCACTAGGGGGCTCTACTCACACCCAGTGGACCGAATGTGTTACAGGATGCTTTTATTGTGAAAGGTCCAGAGGACCGGATGTTGTGTTGGTATATAAGGCGGTGTTGGGTGGTTTTCCCGCCAGTTGAGTAGGAGTTGATTAAAAGTGAAGAACTACATCCCGTCTCCTGTGTCGTCTCTTCACCACCTCCTACACTGGTGACCTACGTGAACTGAATATGACGACATCTGAAGGTCCAGCCAGCTCTCCTCAGCTGTCCGCGGTGGAACCCCCACCGGCGGCCCCGCTCGCTTTTGCGGTGGCCGTTAAAATCCCGGACTTCTGGCTGCACGCACCTCGGTCGTGGTTCGCCCACGTCGAATCACAGTTCGCTCTTCGCGGGATCTCTGCAGACGACACCAAATACCACCATGTGGTCGCTTCACTGGACCCATTGTCCACCCAGCGGGTAATGAGCCTGCTCGAAGACCCTCCTGCACAGGGAAAATACGACGCCCTCAAGGAGCTCCTTCTGCAGCGCTACACGCTCTCAGACGCGGAGCGCGCCGAGAAACTGTTTTCCCTCTCTGATTTGGGCGACGGCACAGCTCTCGAGCTCATGGAAGGCATGTTGTCTTTGAGAGGATCAACAGACTGTGAGTTTCTTTTTCTACACCTCTTCCTCCGCCGGCTTCCGGCTCCAGTGCGCACAGCCCTGGCCAACTCCCCGTTTCTGCAGCAGAAGGATTACCGCTCGCTGGCCCGCGAAGCCGACCGCATCCTGCTGGCTGCGAGGACGTTCGCGGTCCAAGCGGCGGTCCCCGGATCTCCAGCGGCGCCCGAGCTTCAAGCATCGCCCTCAGCGCCGGACGAGCCAGTGGTCGTAGCAGGAGTCGCCCGCAGGCGGTCAGGAGCTGCCTTTTGTTTCTTCCACCAGCGTTTTGGCGCCAAAGCACGACGGTGTGTCCCACCGTGCAGTTTCAAGCCGCAGGGAAACGAGTACGCCAGCGCCCGCTAGCAGTCGCGGCCGTTGGCGACAAGGAAAGGCTGCTTTTCATCGAAGACTCGAGGTCGGGGAGGCGGTTCCTGGTGGACTCCGGCTCGCAGAAGAGCCTCGTTCCCCCGACCGGCTCCGACAGGTTAGCAGAAGGCTGCGGGCCGCAGCTAACCGCGGCTAACGGCTATCCCATCAAGACGTTTGGCGAAAGGTTGGTGACTGTTCGTTTCCATGAACGGGACTTCCAGTGGAACTTTGTGGTAGCTGCTAGCTCAGTCCCTATTTTAGGGGCTGATTTTCTTTGTGCTCACGGGCTCCTGGTTGATTTAGCTAACAGACGTTTGATCGACGCTGTGTCTTTTTCGTCACTGCCTTGTGAGACGCGAGGAGCTGGGCCTTTAATGCATGCTAACTTTTTAGCTTCGGGTAATGTGTTTCAGCGTTTATTGTCTGAATTCCCCTCGCTGACTGTTCCTGATTTTGCAAACACAAACACAAAACATGGGGTCGAACATTATATTCCCACAACGGGCCCCCCGGTGTTCGCACGTGCACGCCGCCTTGATGCTACTAAGCTAGCAATAGCACAGGAAGAGTTTGCTAACATGGAGCGTTTAGGCATCGTGCAGCGCTCAAACAGTCCGTGGGCCTCCCCCCTCCACATGGTGCCCAAGGCAGATGGCAAATGGCGACCATGTGGGGATTTCCGCCGCCTTAATAACATCACAGAGAACGATCGTTATCCCATCCCCCACATCCAGGATTTTTCAGTGCACCTGGCTGGGACCTCCATTTTTTCTAAAGTAGATTTAGTACGGGGGTACCACCAGGTTCCTGTGCATGTGGAGGATGTCCCTAAGACCGCTGTTATCACGCCTTTCGGCCTGTTTGAGTTTTTGCGCATGCCTTTTGGTCTTAAAGGTGCAGCACAAACATTTCAGCGGTTGATGGATTCAGTCCTAAGGGGTCTGTCCTTCGTATTTGTGTACCTGGATGACGTCCTGGTGGCTAGCAGCTCGGCTGAGCAGCACTTGTCCCACCTCCGTGAGGTTTTTCAGCGCCTGGCAGCACATGGCCTGATTGTAAATACAGCGAAATGCCAGTTTGGGCTGCCAGTCATTGACTTTTTGGGCCACCGCATTTCTGCAAGTGGTGCCGTCCCGTTACCAAACAAAGTGCAGGCGGTGTCAGATTTCCCACAGCCCCAGTCTGTTAAAGCGCTACAAGAATTTTTGGGAATGGTTAACTTCTATAACCGTTTCCTCCCCAGGGCAGCACAACTGCTGCGTCCGCTCTATGGAGCGCTGAAAAAGAAAAAGCCCAACGACAGTGTTGACTGGACACCAGAACGCCTACAGGCATTTGGTGATGCTAAAGCTGCACTGGCCACTGCTGCCCTTTTGGCCCATCCATCCCCAGCGGCGCAAATAGCTTTAACAACCGACGCATCTGATGTTGCGGTGGGGGCTGTGTTAGAACAGCAGGTTTCCGGGGTTTGGCAGCCGCTTGCATTTTTCAGCCGTACGCTGCGGGACAATGAGCTGAAATACAGTGTTTTTGACAGAGAGTTGCTGGCGCTTTACCTGGCCACACGCCATTTCAGGTTTTTCCTGGAGGGCCGCCGGTTCACTGCATATGTTGACCACAAACCCTTGGTGTTTGCGATGTCAAAAATTTCTGACCCCTGGTCTGCTCGCCAGCAACGCCACCTCGCAGCGGTGTCTGAATTTACTACAGACATTCAGCATGTGGCTGGAAAATCCAACGTGGTGGCCGACTGTCTCTCCCGGGTGCTGATCTCTCCCGTATACGTTGGCATCGATTTTTCTGCTATGGCTGCGGACCAACGTAGTGTAAGGGGTTATGAGGAGGTCAATATTAATACTGACCTCTTTACCTTAATTAATTTACTTATTCAGATTGAATAGTAAATTCACGGATTCTGTTCTTTTTCAGTTTACCCAATATCTCTGTGATCTTTATGATGGATAAATAAACAGAGCCATTAAGTGACAATGGACATTGACTTAGTTTGATATGTCAAAGAGACACTATCATTTATTTAAAATGAATCAACTAAATTAACACCATTACACTTGATTGACATGATTTCACTTTCTTTCAATTTAAAACGTCAGCACACTTAAATTCAACACAACAGACTTCAATATTGGATGTTAACATATTTAGTCTGTGGGCTCTTCAGCTTAATTATAGTTTCCAGCTTAGATAGAGAGGGGAAAGAGTAGGAGGAAAGATTTAAGAAGAAATTATCGTGAGCATGATACCAGAGTGACACTTCTCCTCCGACTTCTGCTAAAATCCAGGTACGTTTTGTAAACAGCTCTTTACCTTTTGACGACGGCCCGGTAAGAGGGAAGACCTTGTAGCTTTTCAGATGCACGGGTCCTTGTGGGAACCAGTACAATACCTTCAAGCAGGGTTCTGGTTTACGTTTTCCAACGTCTCCTGGTTTTCGCTTGGTCATCAGAGAATATGTCAGCTTCAGGCCTCTGACTTCAAGATAAACTTATTCCAGGAAGGAATAAACAAAGTTCTTGAGCTTACGCTTGTTCGAAGTGGACCCATAACAACATGTTATCAGTCCCAGCTGGATGACGAGTCCTTAGCGCGTGACTTGTGGTCATTCAGCTCTTTGGAAGGTTCACATCATCTTTCGAAGCTCCCAGAAACTCTGAAGCGTTCTCGCACAGTTAGAACTTAAAAAGCAGGAACAAAGAGAGGAGTGCACTTGCCTTATCAGGCCCAAGGTTACAGCCAGAGCAGAGAGAGATTTGTTTAGGGAAAGGCACAGCAAGCTGGAGCCCTTTCATGAAAAACAACGGATTACTGTCCTCTGAGTTTCTAAACAAAACCGTCCGGTCTCTGTGACCCGAGATTTCACCTTTGACACAGCAGTGAACACAGTTTAACTCTTACAGAATAACACAGCTTAAAAGCACACATCATGAAAATGACAAAAGTTATTCTTTTGATCACATCAGCCTAAAATCAAAGATAGAAATAGTCTCTTTTGGTGACTATGTTATCAGATTATAGCTAAATGAATGATTTTGTAGTAAATGTCTTGCTTTACTGAGAGGTCAGTAAAGGTCATCACTGGACAGTTCAAAAACCTTAGTTTGACCCTGGGTAGGTCCATTACATCTCCCCCCTTTTGGAAGCCATCGCCAGTCCTTGGGGATGGGGTCCAACACGAAAGGAAACCTTGAACTGTCTTTGATCTTGAAGTAATCCAGCAAGTGGAAAAGAAAAATCAAAAATTATAATCCCATAAAGTTTTTGAAATTCCATACTGTTCGGAGGTAATCCCATTGCGAAAAGCTTTTAATCCTTTGGAAAACTGAGTCTGTTAACTCTTGGCAAACAAAGTCTGTGATCCTTTGGAAAGCAAAGTCTTATAATCCACAGCGGTAATTCCACAACGATTAGTTTTGTTGATTGATCAGCAACAATTGTTTTCATAATCAGCATGTAGAGGGGATCCCTCGATTGACGCAGAGGAGGCGATCCTTTGATGGAGGTTGAAGACCAAGCGTTGGAGCTGCAGGTCCCACATCGAAGGTTGTTGGCTGGTTGGTTTCCAGTCAGTGCCACTCTGGTTCTATGTGTCATGCAATTATGTGGTTTTTTAGGTGGGCTTATGATTGGGATTTTACATTAGGCCTTACCTATATGCACCTGGTATGTAAGCTATCATGGTTTAGATCAGCTACAATTACCAATTAAGGGGTGGATCAATTCTGTAAAATTAGATATAGGGATTTGTACCTATAAAATTTTGGAGGGCTTCTGTAACGAAGGCCTCTAATTCCAAACTATTCCTCCATTCATTACTTAGTTTATGTTAAACTAAAATAAAAATGAAATATAGTTTGATCTAAATGTCTGTTGTCTTTTAGACGAACGACGTAGGATTTGGTATTCCTAATAAATTTTGAAGTCTATGGCGAGACTCATCAAAATGAATAGGTAATCTAAAATAGAAACGATCGAATCGGTTCAATTTAGAAATTGTGAGGTCAATGTAGTTTATGGTACCTTGAGTAGCTTTAAACTACATTGACTCTTCGACGATTGAGATTTAACAAAACGAACTGCATGTTGGCATAGTTAAACCCATATCATTCTTTAACCAATGTTAATACAAAACCTTTTTGGCTGGGAGTGTTCAGAAACAAACAATATCTCAACTAATGACAACAGTAATGACTAAACACAAGGAAACAACGTTTCACTGCTTCGACACACTCTTGTCGTCAGATTCCAAAGTGCAACACACAAGAAAAACAGGTCTCAACTTTATGACCGAGGTCAAATTAAATCTCGTGGATTTAAATGGTTGTTAAGGTTAGTTTTTGTTGTTGGTTTTAGGCTTAGAGTTTCTAAGTTCTAATTGGACAATGCGACTTATAGGGTGGGAAATATGGTAGTTTATTGGATTTCAGGACACTGTTGTAAAAGGGACTTAACAGAGGACTCACTGATTGTACAGGCCATCGACCCACTGTCTAACAGTGCTTTGAGGGTGGGGCCGTTCTGTATTGACACAGGTGTGTAGAACAGGCTGTCAGTTTCTGTTATTCTTTGGGATCCCTGAAATATCAGTTTCTTGGATGGGGTCACTGTACTACTGTACAACTCATAGAGGGATGAATTATCTTGCATTTCTGGTAACTCAGTAGTGGTGGGAGGTTTATTGGGTTTGTCTGCACTGTCCTCCCCTGGGCGCAGACCAGTCAGTTTTCCTGATGTTCTGGGCAGCTCTTTTGGTTGGACAGTCTCGGCGGGAATGACCTGGAGCATAGCACTTGAAACAAAGTCTATTTTCTCGGCAATGTGACAAGGCACTGTGGCCATCGCTTTTGCAGATAATGCATGGCTTAACAGTAAAACCATCTGATGGAGATGTTCAATATTTATCATCTAAAACTAATTACTCTGACCCAATAATTATAACCCAGCTCACTTATATCAAATATTCTCTGTTCCCTTTAAACACTTATATTTGATAGTACAAACATGTTGTTTGCTTTGCTCCTTGATACAGAAAAGACAGTCTCCTAGCCTTGACAAATGTTTGGATTAGATGTTCTTGTTTGATCAGAACCATGACTTGTTTGTTTTATCTGTAAGACGTCAGAGCTTGTCAGGCTCCACCTGCTTCTTGTTTAAATAGCTTGTCATGTCCAGTACAATTCGGAATTGTGCAGGACAATGTATTTGAGACCAAACTAAGTTTCAAAAGACATTAAAAGCCCTTCCCCTTTGCAAAGTTGTTTGTCTGATTTAACACTGTTCTCTTGTTTATCTTTGTGTGGTTTTTATTAAGGTAACAGGGGTTTAAAATCCCCATCATTATGGTGCCGAAAACCCATTCTCCCAAATACCTGCTCCTGATGACCTCTGAACGGAGCGCAGCTGCGAGGCACGGTAAATATGACAGAAAGTCCAGTGATTGGGTTTGTCTCTGGCCGGCTTCCTCTGTCCATGGTGCGATCAGGGTCGGGTTGGCGGAGATTCCCAGACATCCACACAGGTCAGCAAGAAATGTAAGTGTTGATATGTGTTTGTTGATATGTTGTTTTTAAAACAATTTGAGTACAGTAACAGGAACTAGTTCACCCTGAGCCGATGACTTGAAATTTTGAATGAGGTGTCTGCTGTTCGATAACTAGGCGAATTTTGCGCTAACGCTAGTTGGCAGAACCAAGATTTCTGTGATTTATAAGCGAGGGCAGCCAAAAATACGCCAAGACCAGAAATGTGAGGCTGGCTGCCAGACCTTTAAATTGGACGTTTAGTGTGTCCGGCCAGGCGAGAAGAGAAATTAAGACAAGAACGTTTATTTTTATATTTGACGCGTCATTATGTACTGTATTTGTTTAGTCCTTTTTTATGTGTATGTTTGTTTCTGGAGCCCTGCACCTCTGCTTTTTCTTCCTCCCATTTTCTTGTGTGTGTAGGCAGCTGGCTCCTTATCTGTGGGCCTTTCTCAGACCCCCCCACCCGTGCTGAACCTGCCTGCAGCGTTTTCTGTGTTTAACTGCTCTGAGTGTGATTACTGGATCTAAAAGGTTTTCCAGTTTGATATTATTTGCTCACATGTATTAAGAAATACTTTGCACAAAAGGTTGTCCGTCTAAAGGCAAAATAGAGAGAAAGATAGACCTTTAGTCAATAGAAAATCATGACTGAATGAATCAGAGAGGCAAAACGTCTGATAAGTTTTTATTTTATTTTAAAACAAGTATGGCCTTGAGATGAGTGCAGCTGCTGGAGCTTAACAACCCCCCCCCCCCCACCACACCCACCCACACCCTTGGTTCATTGGGTTTGCTACAGAAGTTAATTAATTGTAGATGTCCAACCATTCATTACTTTTGAAGGTTTGCAAAAAAATAATTTAGTGAATCATGAGTTATTTTGCTAAGTGACAAATCACAAACAGTTTCAGCTGTTTTTATCCTTCAAATATAAAATACAGTACTTAGTTTCCTTCCCCTCCTCTCCCACCACCCATCCTGCAACCTCTTCCCTCCCCTCCACCCCACCCTTCCCCCACCACCACTGTGCCAACTTGGATCTGGGTTGAGGTCAGGAATACAGCGGTTGGTTTNAAACATGTTTGAGGGAAATATTCCTGAGAGATCCAATAAGTTTTTCTTTTATGATTTTTCAGCCGAGTTACTTTAACAGATTTAATCATTAAAGGAGCTGTATGTAACTTTTCTAACAATATATTTTTAACATATTTCTTCACTCTGTCACTACCTCCTGACATACTGATTTTAGACAAGTAATCTCTGAAAAAAACTATAGTCCCCTTGCTTCTCTAAAAGCATTTCTAAAAAGCCACAGTGACCCGCCGTTAACCAGCCAATAAAAACAGAGTTTGTAACCAGCCAATAAAAACAGAGCTTGAATTTGAATCAGCCAATAAAAACAGAGCTTGAATTTGAATTTCAGCAGAGCAAGGGGTAACAGAGCCATATATGGCTCTGAGGGGGAGGGACCAGAAACGTGTCTCTGTTCAAAATTTTCCTAAGTTCCAGCGTGTTCCAGAAATTACATACTGAACCTTTAAAGGTTCAGTCTGCAGTTTCTGTAGAACATCAGCACTTAGAAAAAATTTCAACAAGCAAAGCATTCTGATCCCTCCCCCTCAGAGCCATATATGGCTCTGCCCCCTTGTGGTCTGTTAAAATTCAAATTCAAGCTCTGTTTTTATTGGCTGATTCAAATTCAAGCTCGGTTTTTATTGGCTGGTTACAAACTTTGTTTTTATTGGCTGGAAAATGGCGGGTCACTTTTTCTTTTTAGAAATGCTTATTTACCACCTGGAGAAGCAAGGGGACAATATTTTTTTTAGTTTTTTCAGAGATTACCTCTCTAACATCAATCTAGTGACAGAGTGAAGAAATATGTTAAAATATATATTGTTTGAAAAGTTACAGACTACATTACAATCTTACATACCCCAGCTTTAAAGTGAAAACAGGATTTCATGATAAAGCCAGCACCTTGTATTTATTTATTTATTTTTATCTTCACCGATTAAAAAAACTTTTTTTTAAATACATAAAATGTTCTTAAAAATCGTTTCCACCCCCCGTCCCAGACCAGTCCTGGTCCGCCCGTCTGCCAGGGCTCGGATTCTGGGCCCCAGCCTCACGTGCACCTGTGGGTCGGCAGCTCAGAGGATGACCGGTGGAGCTCCGAGCTGCGGAGGTGACACCCTGCCCAGCCTGAGGGGCTCGGGTGGAGGACCGGAGAGACCGGCGGAGCTCCATCTAGCTTGTTCTGAATGTTGTCGTCAGCCACCAAACCAAAAACACGCCTGGACTTCAGCATTAGACCACGGTGTTGTCATTATTGTTTTTAAAATATTTAAAATAGATCCAGTCGCTGATCTGAATTCAAGTTATTGCAAATGGTGGATCGAATGTTGTGAAAGTTTCTCAAAAAACAAACAGTGACTCCCCCCCTGACAAATCAGTGACCGACAGTGTTCTGACGTGACGTTTTAAGGCTAGCTTGGTACGGATGGAACCCCAGAGAAAAAAGAGCTGGTTCCACGAATAACTGCTAGTAGAAAAGCCTTGGAACCGCACCGAGCCAAGTCGGACAGTGCTGTACCATTACTACTACTACTACAGCACATTTGAGTTGCTGATCTGTTTCATGTTGCTGCTGATCTGTTTCATGTTGCTGCTGATCTGTTTCATGTTGCTGCTGATCTGTTTCATGTTGCTGCTGATCTGTTTCATGTTGCTGCTGATCTGTTTCATGTTGCTGCTGATCTGTTTCATGTTGCTGCTGATCTGTTTCATGTTGCTGCTGATCTGTTTCATGTTGCTGCTGATCTGTTTCATGTTGCTGCTGATCTGTTTCATGTTGCTGCTGATCTGTTTCATGTTGCTGCTGATCTGTTTCATGTTGCTGCTGATCTGTTTCATGTTGCTGCTGATCTGTTTCATGTTGCTGCTGATCTGTTTCATGTTGCTGCTGATCTGTTTCATGTTGCTGCTGATCTGTTTCATGTTGCTGCTGATCTGTTTCATGTTGCTGCTGATCTGTTTCATGTTGCTGCTGATCTGTTTCATGTTGCTGCTGATCTGTTTCATGTTGCTGCTGATCTGTTTCATGTTGCTGCTGATCTGTTTCATGTTGCTGCTGATCTGTTTCATGTTGCTGCTGATCTGTTTCATGTTGCTGCTGATCTGTTTCATGTTGCTGCTGATCTGTTTCATGTTGCTGCTGATCTGTTTCATGTTGCTGCTGATCTGTTTCATGTTGCTGCTGATCTGTTTCATGTTGCTGCTGATCTGTTTCATGTTGCTGCTGATCTGTTTCATGTTGCTGCTGATCTGTTTCATGTTGCTGCTGATCTGTTTCATGTTGCTGCTGATCTGTTTCATGTTGCTGCTGATCTGTTTCATGTTGCTGCTGATCTGTTTCATGTTGCTGCTGATCTGTTTCATGTTGCTGCTGATCTGTTTCATGTTGCTGCTGATCTGTTTCATGTTGCTGCTGATCTGTTTCATGTTGCTGCTGATCTGTTTCATGTTGCTGCTGATCTGTTTCATGTTGCTGCTGATCTGTTTCATGTTGCTGCTGATCTGTTTCATGTTGCTGCTGATCTGTTTCATGTTGCTGCTGATCTGTTTCATGTTGCTGCTGATCTGTTTCATGTTGCTGCTGATCTGTTTCATGTTGCTGCTGATCTGTTTCATGTTGCTGCTGATCTGTTTCATGTTGCTGCTGATCTGTTTCATGTTGCTGCTGATCTGTTTCATGTTGCTGCTGATCTGTTTCATGTTGCTGCTGATCTGTTTCATGTTGCTGCTGATCTGTTTCATGTTGCTGCTGATCTGTTTCATGTTGCTGCTGATCTGTTTCATGTTGCTGCTGATCTGTTTCATGTTGCTGCTGATCTGTTTCATGTTGCTGCTGATCTGTTTCATGTTGCTGCTGATCTGTTTCATGTTGCTGCTGATCTGTTTCATGTTGCTGCTGATCTGTTTCATGTTGCTGCTGATCTGTTTCATGTTGCTGCTGATCTGTTTCATGTTGCTGCTGATCTGTTTCATGTTGCTGCTGATCTGTTTCATGTTGCTGCTGATCTGTTTCATGTTGCTGCTGATCTGTTTCATGTTGCTGCTGATCTGTTTCATGTTGCTGCTGATCTGTTTCATGTTGCTGCTGATCTGTTTCATGTTGCTGCTGATCTGTTTCATGTTGCTGCTGATCTGTTTCATGTTGCTGCTGATCTGTTTCATGTTGCTGCTGATCTGTTTCATGTTGCTGCTGATCTGTTTCATGTTGCTGCTGATCTGTTTCATGTTGCTGCTGATCTGTTTCATGTTGCTGCTGATCTGTTTCATGTTGCTGCTGATCTGTTTCATGTTGCTGCTGATCTGTTTCATGTTGCTGCTGATCTGTTTCATGTTGCTGCTGATCTGTTTCATGTTGCTGCTGATCTGTTTCATGTTGCTGCTGATCTGTTTCATGTTGCTGCTGATCTGTTTCATGTTGCTGCTGATCTGTTTCATGTTGCTGCTGATCTGTTTCATGTTGCTGCTGATCTGTTTCATGTTGCTGCTGATCTGTTTCATGTTGCTGCTGATCTGTTTCATGTTGCTGCTGATCTGTTTCATGTTGCTGCTGATCTGTTTCATGTTGCTGCTGATCTGTTTCATGTTGCTGCTGATCTGTTTCATGTTGCCGTGTTCATTCATGCTCATCTGCTCACACAGACTCATGTTCGTGCTGCTGATTGTCTTATTGTTTTTATGCTAGTACATCAGTGTTTAGTGTATTTCTAGTTGATGTTTTTCTAGTTGATGTTTTTCTTAGTTCATATCTTAGATGTTATTACTGTTCATTTTTTACATTTTGTTGTTGGATGTAACTGGGACCCTGTGTTCATAATCTTGTTCCACCACATGTACCACATGTGGTGCGATGACAATAAAGTCTCTCTGTCTCTAATGGAAAATGGCCATATGGGTCTTCTGGGACACTCAGAAGCAGAACCTCTGCATGTCCAGATGTAGAAGGAGGGATCAGGGAACAGAACCCGACCCAGCTGTGTGAGAACTGGTGGAGGACGTTCAGGGTTCACCTTGTAGAGCTCCTCGTGGCCGGCTGCAGGGAACTTGCTCTTCAGGGTGTCTCTGAGCACCTTGGCCGAGTACCGCAGACCGTACCTGGAACAAGACACACAACTGAAGACTCACCTGGAACAGGGATGGGTGATATGGCTCAAACATAACGTGATATTTCAGAGCATTCGGACGATAATGATCAATGTTGTGATACAGTATAACAAAACAAAAAAGATATCAGTTACCGGTATTCATTTAACAAAATTAACTTAACATGTTGCTTTGCAGTATGATATAAAAAAAAGGGGTTAATTTTACTGCAATTACTTTATTTAATAATAATAACACCCAAGGACTACCAGAGTTCATGACCAGAGGTGAGGGGAGGAACGTAGACCGACCTGGAAACAGAGAACTTTGTCTTACAGCTCAGCTCTCTCTTCACCACAACAGACCGGCACAGAGTCCACAATACTGCAGACGCTGCACCAATCTGTCAATCTCACGCTCCATTCTTCCCTCACCCGTGAACAAAACCTGAGATACTTGAACTCCTCCACATGAGGCAGAACCTCACCCTCGACCTGAAGAGAACAGTCCACCCTCTGTCTGAGGAACATGGCCTCAGATCTGGAGTTGCTGGTTCTCATCCCAGCTGCTTCACACTCGACTGTGAACCGCTCCAGTGAGAGTTGAAGATCACAGCATGATGACGCCAACAGGACCACATCGTCTGCAAAGAGCAGAGATGGATTCTGAGACCACTGAACCGGGAACCGTCCGCCAGCTGGCTGCACCGAGAAGTTCTGAACAGAATCTGTGACAACAGGTGGAGTTCAACTCACACCCTGAAGGGATCAAGCTCTCGCACCGCTTGTATCGGGACTGAACAGCCCGTAGCAACGGGCCCCCAGTCCCATACTCATGGAGCACCCCCCACCACCACCACAGTGCACCCCGAGGAACAGGTCAAACACCTTCTCCAAATCCACAAAACACACGTAGACAGGATGGGCAAACTCCCATGACCCCTCAAGGATCCTAGTGAGGGTAAAGAGCTGATCCAGTGTTCCATGGCCAGGACGGAACCTGCATTGTTCCTCCTGGATCTGAGGTTCTACCAACGAAGAAGGAACCCAGACCAGTGGTCGTTCCAGATGTTGCAGGAGTTTCAGAGAAACTGAGATTTTTATTCTCTAAACACAACTTTAATGTATTTTAAACCTTAAAATACATTAAAAACTGGTTCATCCATTCATCAGTTTGTATCAAGTTTTGAACTTTTTCTGAAGCCATGTTGAAATTTAAGAAGCTAAAAGGTTAAGAACGCTGGTAAAGATAAGTGGTACTGAAGATTGATTAAACCTAAATTAAAAACACCATTTTACATGATCATTTTATCACAGTGCAGGACACAATATAAACTCATGTATAAGGATCATTTATTCTCACACTCACAAATGTTTGTATCACGACACTAAATATGTCAGAAAATTGGGCAGCATTAGTTCAAACAAGAAGGATTGTGGGATTTAAGAGTTTTGTTAAAAAAAGAGTGGGGCAATCTTTTATAATAAAGCCCCAGCAGCAAGACGCAGTGTGGAGATGGTTGTGGAGTGGGAACGACCTGGAAACGACCTGGAAACAACGTGTTTGTCTTAGAGGAAGTGAACGTGTGTCAGTATGTCCAGACAACTTGTGTTTGTACAATGATTTTTATTTAAGCAGGAGTGTATAAAAAGGCCTGATAACGTCCCATGGGGGGTCTTCATTTTGAAATTTGAGCTCTTCAGTGTGTTCCACCATGTTTTGTACTTATTGCTGTAGCAGCCGCTCCGAGAGCCGAGGACCTACGGGAGTTTGTTGAGGTTGGAGGTGATGGCCTTGAGAACCCGATCAGTCAGGTTCTTTAAGTTCAGGACGGCGACGTCGATGCGTCTCTGGACTTCAGGATGAGACAACGCGTCCTCAGGAGAAACATCGTAGGGCAGAGGACTGAAGGAAACAGACAGGTGAGAAGGTTCAGACAGGTGAGAAAGTTCAGACAGGTGAGAAGGTTCAGACAGGTGAGAAGGTTCAGACAGGTGAGAAGGTTCAGACAGGTGAGAAAGTTCAGACAGGTGAGAAAGTTCAGACAGGTGAGAAGGTTCAGACAGGTGAGAAGGTTCAGACAGGTGAGAAAGTTCAGACAGGTGAGAAAGTTCAGACAGGTGAGAAAGTTCAGACAGGTGAGAAGTTCAGACAGGTGAGAAAGTTCAGACAGGTGAGAAAGTTCAGACAGGTGAGAAGGTTCAGACAGGTGAGAAGGTTCAGACAGGTGAGAAAGTTCAGACAGGTGAGAAAGTTCAGACAGGTGAGAAGGTTCAGACAGGTGAGAAAGTTCAGACAGGTGAGAAAGTTCAGACAGGTGAGAAAGTTCAGACAGGTGAGAAAGTTCAGACAGGTGAGAAAGTTCAGACAGGTGAGAAAGTTCAGACAGGTGAGAAAGTTCAGACAGGTGAGAAAGTTCAGACAGGTGAGAAAGTTCAGACAGGTGAGAAAGTTCAGACAGGTGAGAAAGTTCAGACAGGTGAGAAAGTTCAGACAGGTGAGAAGGTTCAGACAGGTGAGAAAGTTCAGACAGGTGAGAAAGTTCAGACAGGTGAGAAAGTTCAGACAGGTGAGAAAGTTCAGACAGGTGAGAAAGTTCAGACAGGTGAGAAAGTTCAGACAGGTGAGAAAGTTCAGACAGGTGAGAAAGTTCAGACAGGTGAGAAAGTTCAGACAGGTGAGAAAGTTCAGACAGGTGAGAAGTTCAGACAGGTGAGAAAGTTCAGACAGGTGAGAAAGTTCAGACAGGTGAGAAAGTTCAGACAGGTGAGAACGTTCAGACAGGTGAGAAAGTTCAGACAGGTGAGAAAGTTCAGACAGGTGAG
>JBBPBX010036161.1:17168-31643 GCA_038048925.1 Garcialebias charrua | reverse complement strand
TAGCATTTTTTATTTCCATTGCCTTTTTATTTCCACTTGTTCAAATAAGCTTCCAGTGTGTAACTTTTATTACTTTTGGTATTTTAATATGTAACATTTTTTATTTCCATTGCCTTTTTATTTCCACTTGTTCAAAAAAGCTTTCAGTGTGTAACTTTTATTACTTGTGTTATTTTAGTGTTATTTTAGTATGTAGCATTTTTTATTTCCATTGCCTTCTTTTATTGCTGTTGTTTCTTATTCTATTTTCATTGATTTATTGTTCCAGTTTATTCATCTTTTTATCCTGTTAAGCACCTTGGTCAATGCAAGGCATTGTAGGAAGGTGCTATACAAATAAAGTTTATTATTATTATTATTATAAGACCACCTCCAGCAGCAGATTAACCACAATCTCTTTCTGTTAACTGGTTTCTTCCCCTAACATCCCAATGATATGTTGGCCCTGAAGTCTAAAACACAACTACAAATTAAAATTCACAACATCTGTGAAAAATACAATTGCCTTTGAAGAAACTGGAAGATGGGAAGGAGAGAGGTGAGACCAGTGGGAAACATGAAACATCACTGATTGGATGACGGGGTCTTTGAACCTCCCACCTTTCCCATCCCTTTTGATTTCACTTAATATAATTGTCCATCCATCCATCCATTTTCGTCCGCTTATCCGGGGTCGGGTCGCGGGGGTAGCAGCCTAAGTAGGGAGGCCCAGACTTCCCTCTCCCCAGCCACTTGGAGCAGCTCCTCTGGGGGAATCCCAAGGCGTTCCCAGGCCAGCCGAGAAACATAGTCCCTCCAGCGTGTCCTGGGTCTTCCTCTGGGTCTCCTCCCGGTGGGACATGCCCGGAACACCTCACCAGGGAGGCGTCCAGGAGGCATCCTAACCAGATGCCCGAGCCACCTCAACTGGCTCCTCTCGATGTGGAGAAGCAGCGGCTCTACTCCGAGTCCCTCCCGGATGACTGAGCTTCTCACCCTATCTCTAAGGGAGAGTCCAGACACCCTGCGGAGAAAACTCATTTCAGCCGCTTGTATCCGAGATCTCGTTCTTTCGGTCATAACCCAGAGCTCATGACCATAGATGAGGGTGGGAACGTAGATCGATCGGTAAATTGAGAGCTTTGCCTTTTGACTCAGCTCTCTCTTCACCACGACAGACCGGTACAGCGCCCGCTTCACTGCGGACGCTGCACCTATCCGCCTATCGATCTCACGCTCCAGTTTTCCCTCATTCGTGAACAAGATCCCGAGATACTTAAACTCCTCCACTTGGGGCAGGACCTCCTCCCCGACCCGGAGAGGGCATGCTACCCTTTTCCGGCTCAAGACCATGGCCTCGGATTTGGAGGAACTGATCCTCATCCCGGCTGCATCACATTCAGCTGCAAACCGCTCCAGCGAAAGCTGTAGATCACGAACTGATGAAGCCAATAGGACCACATCATCTGCAAAAAACAGAGAAGCGATTCTAAGGCCACCAAAACGGATCCTCTCAACACCTTGGCTGCGCCTAGAAATTCTGTCCATAAAAGTTATGAACAGAATCGGTGACAAAGGGCAACCTTGGCGGAGTCCAACTCTCACAGGGAACGAGCCTGACTTACTGCCAGCGATGCGGACCAAGCTCTGACACCGGTCGTACAGGGACCCAACAGCCCGTATCAAAGGGCCCGGTACCCCATACTCCCGGAGTACCCCCCACAGAAGCCCCCGAGGGACGCGGTCGAATGCCTTTTCCAAGTCCACAAAGCACATGTAAACTGGTTGGGCAAACTCCCACGCACCCTCCAGGACCCTGTTGAGGGTGTAGAGCTGGTCTAGTGTTCCACGACCAGGACGAAAACCACACTGCTCCTCCTGAATCCGAGGTTCGACTATCCGACGGACCCTCCTCTCCAGAACCCCTGAATAGACCTTACCAGGGAGGCTTAAGAGTGTGATCCCCCTTAATATAATTGTGTTTCTTCAAATGTTGTTGCATTTTTTATTTATAGTTGCGGTTTTTGTAGTTGTGTCTTTTTATTTGTAGTTGTGTTTTTTGTTGTTGTGTTTTTGTTTTTAATTGTGTTTTTACTTTTAGTTGTGTTTTTTTTTTGTAGTTGTGTTTTATTAATTAGTAGTGGTGTTTGTTTGAGATGTGTTTTTTTATTTGTAATTGCATTTTTTAGTTGTAGTTGTGTGTTTTAAGATGAGTTTTTTGTTTTGTAATTGTGTGTTTTTTGGGATGTGTCTTTTTATTTGTAGTTGTGTGTTTTTATTTGTAGTTGCATTTTTTATTAGTAGTTGTGTTTTTTATTAGTAGTAGTGCTTTTTTATTAGTAGTTGTGCTTTTTATTTGTACTGTAGTTGTGTTTTAGAATTGTAGTTACATTGTTTGACTTGTAGTTGTGTTATTTATTAGTACCAGTACAGTACAGTAGTTGCTTTTTTTATAAGTAGTTGTGTTTTTGTATTATTAGTTGTGCTTTTTTATTTGTAGTTGTGTTTTAGAATTATAGTTACATTGTTTGATTTGTAGTTGTGTTTTGTGAAATGTGGTTTTTTAGTTGTAGTTGTGTTTTTTTTTTGGGGGGTGGGGTTGTAGTTGTATTTTTTATTTGTACTTGTGTTTTTTGTTTGTTTGTTTTGTTTGTCTTTTTTAATTGTAGTTGTGTTTTTTGAGTTTTAGTTTAGTTTATTTATTTGTAGTTGTGGTGTAAACTTCAGGGCCACCATATTTGACCTCCAGCTGTATCGCTCATCTCCTTGTTCCATATTTCCTTGTGTGTCACCCTCCACGCTGAGACCCCCCACACCAGCAGCAGACTGCTGTGCTCTGAGCCTCTTTGTGTTTCGTCACTCCTCTCCAATCCCCTGGTCAGTATTTAGGTTTCAAACTCCATTTGGCTGATTTCTAAGCCTCCCCTTACCAAATGACTCTGAAATAGTTTGGACAGTTGTAGACAGCTTGTTGGAAAGCCAGCTGCCAGATATCCCACTTATGTATTCATCCTACATTGATTAATGGAAAGAAGGGTCATAGGTCAACCTTTTATTACTGAAGAAGCTTGACCTGAAAACAAATAAATACTGACACACTTCTCTTGTTTCTGTCTCTTTTTTCTGACTGATATTTGACTCTTTCGCTTGGATTAAACTGTCAGTGGTTGAACTAAAGGAGGATCTTTTCTACTTTTGTAACAGTTGGTCATACAATCTGAAGTGTAAATATTTGATGAGGTCATTTTTAATGTGGAACTGTACACATTAATACTTGTACAACATGCAGCACATCCACTGTCTTCTTTTCTTTCTTTAAATATGTTGGATCTATATCTGAGTTTGAAATATTTTCACAGTCATATTATTTCCATTATTGTTCAGGAATCAATTAATGATTTGAAAATATATATATATATATATATACTGTATATATAATTACACCATTTTACACTTTGTTTCTGCTATTCAAAGGTGGTACAGCATAATATTGCTCTCAACAACAATAAACAACTCAACACTTTTATTTCTCCTTTTCATTCAAATAATTATTGAACTATAAATTATTCCATCTTTTTTAAATCACTTCAGCATATACATTTGGATCCTTTAATATAAACTGTACAACTGATTCCCAACAGCCTATTACTGTTTCTCATTATGGTACTATTTTTTCTTAAAACATACAAAGAAAGTCCAAAAATTAAGTTTCAGTAAAATAGATAAACACAATAAATGATAAAATATTAAAGCAATATTTAATCAAAGTCAAAGTCAAAGTCAACTTTATTGTCAGAACTGCAATATGTACAGGACATACACAGGATTGAAATTGTGTTTCTCTCAGTCCCTCGGTGCAACAGTAACCATCTAAACACTAAACACTAAAACATTTAATAAACATAAGCATAAAATAGTAAAAGTGTAACACTGTCCTGAGTTTTTTCATAGTAGTATAAAAGTATGAAAATTTACACCAACACTGAAACACCAAACACCCCTAAAACACCAAACACCCAATGAACATAAGCATAAAATGAAATAATAAAAGTGTAATACTGTCCTGAGTTTTTGCATAGTAGTATAAAAAGTATAAAAAGTATATCTATAAAATAAACTGAAGGTTCTAGCATTGACATTTGCAAAGAGTGGCACAGCAGCATATGAGTTAATGTACACAGTATATGTATGAGGTAGTTGATGTTGGTATAGAGGCAAAGTGGCATATGCAGTAAGGCACATAAGGCACATTTGGCATCCTTAGATAAGGCTAGTCAGAGAATACTGTATATGTATCAGCAGTAGTGTAGATATAAAAGTAGTGTAAATGTAAACAGTAGTAATAAATGTAAAACAGTAGTAATAAATGTAAACCGTATTAATAAATGTAAACAGTGAATGTAAACAGTAGTATGACTATAGGCAGTAATGTAATACAAACATTAGTGCAAATATGAGAAGTAGTGCAAACTGAATGAGCACATGACCGAGAGTTTAGTGAATAACCCGTTTGATGACACAGAGTCCAGTGTTAAAAACTTTGTGTTGAGTGGTACTGTGTGAGAAAGTTTTTCGTGTTAATCAACAATTGTAATTGAAAAGTATCTGTTTTACTTAGTCAATAATGTGAAATGCACAAACATTGTTTTATCATCAGTTATATGACAGGGGACTGCAAAACCTATGAACATTTTCACTTTTCTTTCTGCAGTGGCACTAACTCACCTGCAGCACCATTAATAAATAGTCGCTCTCCAGCGCTTATTCAACAATAGTCCACAAAATGAGATCCAATGGAGATGAGGAATAAAGTAAGGCATGTATATTGTGTTTAAGAGCAACTTATTTGATTAATAAAGTCCAATATTGTGTTAGTTCAGGTACTTGGTGAAAGTTGGGCAATAACAGTACTTAGTTTAGCTTAGAATTGGTTGGGGGAGGTGATGTTTGAATGATATTTCAAGCTAAAAGATGCTTCATTCATTCATTCAACCTTTATTTAGTCAGGTAAATCTTATTGAACCTCATGGGCTCATTTACGAAAGTGACCTGCTAAAACTAAAGAACGATGAACAGCAATGGTAGAATTTCCTTAAACAATAAACAATAAACAAACAATAAACAATAAACAATAGAAAACAAAAAAGAGAAAAAACAAAAGAGAAATACATTTTTTTTTTTTTTTTTTTTTAAACAAAGTATCAAAAAACGAGCAAAACATAAGGTAGACGTATAAAATCAAAGACAGGAACAAATCTGCATTGGTTTTTGCCAGGATTCCAACAGATTCTGAAAACCATTTAGAGAAGTCAAGGTCGAGAGCTTCAGATCTTTTTGTAAGATATTCCATGAAGCAGGAGCAGAGTAGGAGAAGGCCCTTTTTCCAAGTTCAGTCCTCACTGACGGAACACTGCAGGTAATCATGTCCTGAGAGCGCACACTGTAGCTGCACTCACGCAAAGACATGTAGGAGGAGATGTATGAGGGCAGCAGACCAAGAAGTGATTTAAAGATGAAAATGTACCAGTGGAAGAGTCTGCGTGAGGTTAAAGTGTATGTTTCATGTTAGTTTTTTGGGCAGAAACATAATATTTAGAGGTAATAAGTAATTTTGATAATCCTCCCTGCTTTCCAAATTAATACCAATAGCCTTACAGACACAAATCAGGGGGAAAAAAACTGAGCCTAAAAAAAACGCGCGGTTTTGGAGTCACGTGACAGTGACGAAAGTAGAGGGGGCGTCATAGTCGGAAGTTGTTGTTTTGTATTGAGTTGTATTGAAGTGAAAAAGGTCCAATAATGGTCATAATGGTTAATATTTGTGTGTGCGGGGGTTGTTCGAACTCCAGTTTGTCTGGACATCGATTTCCTGCACCAAAAAAACCCAGCTTTCAGAGCTTGTGTGAGGTTTGTCCAGATGAAAAGGCAGGATTTCACCAACAGAAGCGTCATGACCAACTCTGTGATTTGACAGCATTTGTCAAGGAGGATTACATCGACAGCGACCTGAACGAATACAGGATTGACTTCAGAAGTAAGGACATGAATATAATTTATTAATCTTTTGATTGAAAGTGGTTTAGGTTAGGAGCTATAAATTCCAAAATATACAGAGCTAAACCGCAGCTAGGTCCACCCGGTTGCGTCTTCAAAAATTAATAAAAAATCGAATTTCATCTCAAATGTGCTATACAGGCAATCGTTTAGTAAAAAAGCCATGTATAATTACACTCTGAAAGCAGGAAAAATATCCAATGAGTGGTTTAGGAGATATGAATGACTTTAGATGGAAGTAAAACCGATGCTAATTTTATGCTAGCGCGACCGTTTTGCATGTCTTAAAAAATTAATAAAAAATCGAATTTCATCTCAAATGTGCTATACAGGCAATCGTTTAGTAAAAAAGCCATGTATAATTACACTCTGAAAGCAGGAAAAATATCCAATGAGTGGTTTAGGAGATATGAATGACTTTAGATGGAAGTAAAACCGATGCTAATTTTATGCTAGCGCGACCGTTTTGCATGTCTTAAAAAATTAATAAAAAATCGAATTTCATCTCAAATGTGCTATACAGGCAATCGTTTAGTAAAAAAGCCCTGTATAATTACACTCTGAAAGCAGGAAAAATATCCAATGAGTGGTTTAGGATGGAAAAAGTAATTGTTTAGGGAGCTAAGGCTAAAGTAGTTAAATCCATCAGTGGTGTAATTAATGCTGTATCTCTATATTTAGGCTATATGTAATATAAACCATTTTTAGCTTTAGGTAGTATATATCTAGAAGTTATTTGGCTAGATATTTGATGTAATAGTCAGAGATGACATACTTATGTCAAAACAACTTTGTAATCTGTCGCCTCCTCCTGGTGCAATCCCATATCTTTCTTAGCTAAAGCACAAACGTTCCCCTCCTGTGATGTCACTTCCGGTTTACCGCTGAGAGCACTATTTTTAGACAGAGTAGCGAGGGAAGACAAAAAAGGTAGTAGTAGCACATTTTATTTTGAGATATGATCCGTATTTTTGATGAAAATTGGAGTTTTAGACATGTTAGGTTGAAAAGGCAACAACATGTGTTTAAAGTGAAAGATACACTTTAATGATGTCCAATTAACCAGTGAATACAGGGTGCAGTGGTGGGTACGATAATCACAACCAGTTATTAATCTTAGTGCACCATGATAGACAACATCCAACATCCGCAGGGTGCTTGTAGGAGCATTCATGTAGAGAATGTCACCGTAATCAATGGAGGGAAGGAAAGTCACAGATACAAGGCGTTTCCTAACATTCAGTGTTAGACATGATCTGTTTCTGAAAAAGAAACCCAGTTTAACTTTCAGTTTCTTCACTAGGTTTTCCACGTGGAGTTTAAAAGGGTTAGCTTGCATATTTAAGTTCACCCTTGCATTGTTCTTTAAATATGACCATGCACATTCTCTAGGAAAACACCAACCACCTTATTTATTTGCATAAAATACTACTTTTAATATACTACTATTAACAATAAACTACCGGTAGTCTTTTTCTACAGTAATCTTTTAGAGCTATGCCAGACTATAATAATAAATTTAAAAAACATCAAACGTATGTATTAAATTATTATTATTTTTCCTTTTTTTTTTCATTGTTTTACTTTAAATCTTTTTGGGACTTACCGGTAAGTGAAAAATAAAATAAAATCCAGTTTATTTATTTAATAATGTTTTGACCAACTGTTTTTATTTATTTATTATTTTTTATGGCAATTTAAGAAAATAATCACTTTTCATCCATTAGTACACCCAACATGTTTTTTTTTCCAAGTTTGAAGATTTGTGAAGAAGAAATTAAAAGAATGTAATGTGGATACATCCCTGATTGTGTGGCTAATTGATTTTTTAACAAACAGGTCACAACGGGTCAAAATAAATGGCACATTGTCCGATGCTGTGGTATCCTCCACAGGTGCACCTCAGGGTTGCATTTTATCACCTTTGTTGTTTGTTCTTTATACGAACACGTGCCAAAGTCATCATGTGAATCATCACATTATAAAGTTTGCTGATGACTCAGTTATTGTGTCTCTGTTAAATGGAAATCTTCCGACAGGCCATGATAATGTTCTGCAGGACTTTTTGGTATGGTGCCAGTCATCCTTCCTGCACATAAATGCGTCAAAAACAAAAGTGATGAGCATAGACTTCAGGAAGTCCTCTGCCCCTCTCCCTCCTGTTACCATAAATGGTCAGGTAGTGGAAGAGGTGCAACAATACAAATATCTAGGTGTAATGATGGACAATAAATTGACATTTGAGTCCCAGTCAGATGCAATCTGTCGGAAAGCCCACCAAAGGATGCATTTCCTCAGGAAGCTAAGGAGTTTAAATATTGATTGCATTTTTATGAAAATGTTTTACAGCTGTTTTATTGAATCTGTTCTCACTTTTTCATTTCTCTGCTGGTTTGGGATGTTGAACTTGAAAAACCGTAATCGCTTACAGGGTGTCATCAAAGAATGCGGGAAAATAATAGGGACTCAAATGAACAACATCATGGATCTATTTAAATCAAGATCTACATCAAAAGCTAAAAAAAAATTGGCAGATCCCACTCATCCCCTACATGCTCAGTTCAATCTTCTGCCTTCAGGCAGAAGATATGGCCTACCCAAATGCAGAACAAACAGATTAAAAAACTCCTTCATCCCCTCAGTTATTGGATTTTTAAACAAAAACTAGGTTTTAAGACTTATCTCCTTTCACATATTTTTATATCGGAAATCTTAACCTCATCAAAATCATATTGGTGTGAAGAGGATGGCTGTGAGGTGAGAAGGGAGGCCATCTATAAAGTAAAAAAAAAAGACTTACTGTACTCTTGTTTTTCTGTGATGAACACAAATGTTTTATTTTATTATTATTATTATTATTAATAATATTAATATAATATACAACAACAACAATAATAATAATACATTTATAAATTGTTTTCCTATATAAATCTACCTATAGACAAATCCATTTTCTTTTATTTTTATTTTTTATTTTATTTTCCTAACCCGGATATACAAGTGAGCTGCAGGAGCATGGTGCACCCCTAATGACGTCCTGCTTTGGGATAAACCAACAGCTGTCAGATGTGTAGTGTCCAATTATGCAGCCTGCATGCATGTGAGACAGCTTTTTTAGAGTAAACATTTACTTGATATGTGATATGATAGGTGTGGGTGCTTCACCAATCCCACCCACATTTTCATGTTGTCGAATCTCGATACCGGGAGTTGAACCAACAATCTTCTGATCAGGCCCATCTTCTCCAACCTCTTTGCCACCACTCCCCAGAGTTTTTATTTTTATTTTTTAGGCTACGTTTAAGAGGTTTTCAAATGTAAAAGTGGTGCACCAACTAGAGGGCTATACTGTGTAAAAATCTAAAGTACAGCATAGGGATAGATGTAAAAAGAAAAAAAAATACATCACTTAGAGGAATGCATTATTTTATGATCTGATAAAGTTGTATTTACAGTTTATTCTAATGTGTAAAAGCCTACTTCCGAGATGCCACAGGAGGTTGGCTTGAAACACAGCAGTGAAGGATACCTATGGGACGGATCTGTTTGTCTTCCAGATGGGAAACAAAGTTTTCCTCACTTAAAGAAATTGGTCCAAATGACACAATTTAACCTTTTTTTAAATGTTTTCTACCTGGATGATGGAGCTTACAGAACTTTTTAACACTTAATTTAGCTCTTATTTATTTATAGCTGAAGCTTACATTAACACAAAGCACAGTGTAGGTTTCTCCTTTATGCCCACATGTAGATGTTAAAGATAAGTAGCAACAAGTTCACAGGTAAGAACAACACTCCACACCACACAACCAACAGTTACACTAACCTCCATAGCAAACATGAATCTTGGGCTTTAGTAATCTATAACTTTCCCAACCGCCACTCAACAGAACTGGAAAACGGACAGGATCAGTGTTGTAGTACACCACAGGAGCTGACATTTCACAAAATGCAACCCATTTCTTCAAATGTGGACCTATTGTACAGGCATTTCTGCATATGTTAACAGAAATGAGAATAAACAAGGTCTCTCTTGTTACCTGGTCTCTCTTGTAAATGAGTCCTTGAGGCTCAATGGGATCAACCTGCCTAAATAAAGGTTGAAAAATAAGAGAGTGACAGGAACTTAACTTACGACCCAACATTATGTATGACCCAATGATTGTGGATGTCATTTTGTGTTACTCAAATCTCAGCATCTCCTTCCACTGATTGGCAGTAATACTATTTAATCAAATGTCAAACAGCAAAGGTTTGCCATAAACAGCCAACCTTTGAAACTCTGAGAATGGAACTAGTGTGTGCAGACAAGCATACTGAAGCATGGAAGCCTAAGCACACGCAGAGCATTTTCACCAGACGGTCAGAGGTTTGCAGTCAATAATTCTGAGCCAATTGACAAATGTTATTTTTCCAGTCCCTGTGCATGTTTGTGTGTTACTGTGTGAATGGAATCAGAAGGGGGGGAAAGTCATCACTTCATGTCTTGTTTATGTACTTGTCATTTACTCGCTGTCTGCGGTATATATCCCTGAAAACGTTCTTACATTTCAAAAACTCCCCTGCCATTTCAGAAATAATTGGCCTTGTGCTGAGCGGACTTCATGTCCGGTAGTTCCTTTTCTTTTTCTTTTTTTTTCTGCATGCACCCAAGCTGCCACAACTCTCCTTCTCTTTCCTTTACTGCTGACAGAGTGTCAACATGTCCATGTCAGCAACAATAACAATAAAACTGTTCACAGTGGATGATTGAGATCTCACTTTGGTCCCGAGCCAAACAACTTACATTACAATAAACTACAGCTGGTTACACACTCAGCCTTGTACATTGCAGTGGACTGTCTTGAACTGCAAGCTACAGCTGATGGGCTATCTCACCAAAACTACAAAATTCCATGGTATATTTATACAGCACATCACAAATTCTCTGTAAACCCAAATAATATAATTTAAAAACTCGATGCAGGTGTTTCTGTGTACCTTCACTTGCTTTTCATTTGTGTGTGCGTCTGTGTATGGTTTTTGCTTATTACAGTAAAACTCAGTGCATTTTGACGTTTATCCTCATGTTGAATCAAGCTAAAATCATACACACACCAAGAACTGCTGAGTTCAGGGAAAATTAGAACAAGCTCATTGACTTTGTTTTGATTTCCTCCCCAGGCTCAACCCTTTCATTATCTCCTCATTTGTTCCTGCTCCCAAAGTGGATTGCAGCATTACACACCTACTTTCAATCACAGCTGCTGTCATGGAATATTGTTTTTATTAAAGAGAAAAAAAATGTAATTCATTGCAGTCGACAGGGTTTGTGCTCCAACAAAACTTGCAGTAAAATAAAAGGTAACTTAAATAAGGTCTGAATTGTTCCCAAAGAAAACTAGAACTATTTTAAACTAGTAGTTATTGTGTGCTAATAGAACAATAATTAAAAAATATATACCAATAATTTGATTATGTTTTGTTTGTTTCGAGTTGCAAACATTTAACAGACTATTAAACCAGCTTATTATAGTATAGTTTTGTTAAAAGGTTATGGACACCATAATTTACTATTTCATTAACCTCAGTTTGCAGATGTAAAGTTTAATTCTGACAGGACTGACAACTTTTGGTCATGACCCAAGTGGACTATACTGTAACCAGTCAACCCTTGTCTTTTCACTGCTATGCAGATAACCTATGGAATTTATTCGCTCATGAAGACTAGACGTATAGTTATCCTTGCATGTTTTTTTATTGTTAATGTTATATTGCCAACATTAAACAGTGCCTTCGCCAAAATGTTCTATTCTCAAATGAAGGAAAAAAGATAATGGAAAACTTTGAAATCTGGATTCAAAAGTTTTGGTGCCAAAAAATTGGATCACCGTTGTTGTGTACTACTCAAACAACCGAAATACAAAATAAATGTGTTTTCACATAAAAATGGTATTGTGTAAACAAGGGTCTCAGTCATTCAGGACACACACACACACACACACACACATACACACAATGGCCCTCATGCACGAACATGTTCGTATTTTTATCCTAAAATTCTCCTACTTTTGTTCATACGAAGCGTTCGTACGAACATGCCACGTCAGATTCAACAAACTCTTCTATCCTCAGGAAAAGTGTGTATATGAGCTGCGTAAATATGATGAATCCCACCTGTTCTATTCACCTGCTCGTGCACGCGGAGAGGTTATTTACATAATTCCCACCCCTCAAAACACCATATAAGGCTACGTTTCCTGCCTCAGAGCGCAGGAAGTGTCCATTCATTCAAAATCGAGAAGTAAAAAGAAGAACTTTACACGTTCGGAGATTGAAGTTCTGCTCTCAGTCGCGCTGTCGCGCACCGCTACCCCCACCCCCCCGCAAGTGTCGGATGTGTTTTTGAACAAAAGCATTTTAAAATGTCTCGAAACTACAGTTAACTTCATATTAATATTAGTGCATGTTGTGTCTCCCATGGGTCGTACAGTATCAGAAATCAAGAATAAATGGTTTGATCTGAAAATGGCTTCAAGAAAGCATCTCGCCGCAGCACGGTGCTCTATGACAGGAGGTGGTCAAGGAAAAGTCTGCACTACCGAGATGGATGGAAAAATAATGCCATGCGCACCTTGCGCAAGACGCGTGCCAACAGCATGCGTGTTCAAGCTGTGATAAAGCCGAGGACCCACTCAAACGTGCGACGTGCACGGACCATCCCTGGGGCAAGGGGGGGGGGCGCCACGCGCGGGTGGCGTCGCACGGTGGTCGACGTGGGGCACGGGGGGGACCCGGGCGCCACGCGCGGGGGCGCACGGTGGTCGGCGTGGGGCGGGCACGGGGGGGGGTTTGAAGCCGCTTTATTTTAATTTAACCAATTTGTGTCGTTGCATTTAATTTTTTTAAACTCAGAATATTTTCTAAATAACGAAATATGAAGTTATTAGTGAAGGAAATCCGTCTGGATGACAGCAGACCGACTGCTCGTAAAATATACGACAGCTCTGGACCACACGTAAATTTTGTTCGTATCTGAAAAAAATCTTAGGATACGAAAACATTGTTGAATGCCACAAATGATCCTAAATCGCTCGTACGCACAGTTTAAGAACAAATCTGTGCGTACGAACGGTTCTTGCATGAGGCCCAATAAATAAATAAAAATCACACAACAATTGAAGCAACTGGACTTCTATTGTGTTGCTGAACACATTTTGATGCCCATCCAGGATGTTTCTCAATTCAAAACTGGAGCGATTCGTGTTCCAAGCTTTAAGCTACAGAAAATGTTCTGTTGTGCAAGATGGATCAACATGCATAATAAACTTACTCACCTGCTAATGGAGAGTAATTAGAGTCTTTGTTTTGTTTTTGCAGTAATGTATGTGATTACATTTCTGTCTTTTCTCTTGTTGGACCTATGTCTTTCCACCATTTCTTTCAAATATTTTGGCTCCTATGGTTGTGTCATAACATTTTCATTGTCACCATTGTGTACAATCTAAAGAAATAAAAAATAGAGTCCTGGACTCTTCTGATGGAGCAACTTCATGCTCCATGGCCCAGAATATGTGAATGATAACAGTGTCAAAATCCAAACTAAGTATGTAAGCGTTCAGCAGACATCACCTCTGTGGACAACAACATTAACAGAGAGGACACCAGCAACAACAAGATGCTTTTGCTGGACTGTCTGGTGAACATGAAAAGAAATGGAAGCCTAAATGTTTAAGTTTACAGGAAACCTGCTCACACAGATCAGAACCAGTTTGACTCTTACCACCCACTGGAACATGAACATTCTGTCTTTACGCTGGTGAAGATTCTCAGTCGTCCAGGACATGATAAAATAAAAAAAAGGCGTTCAATACAAGATCAACTGGACTTTATTTTGTTACAGAAAATGTTTCAACCTCTATCCAGAGGGCTTTATCAATTCTATGAGCAGACTGTGTGCGAGTGGAGTTATAACAGTCTTAGGAGACACACACCAACCTATGTAAATTGCAAGCTGAGGTAACACATACATGTAAATTGACCAATCACACCTTAACAGTAGGGGTTTCTTGAGGTCTCTGACAGAAGACACACAACTGTATGTAAATTGACGAATATTTGTCAAAAATTTGTCAATTTACATGTATGTGTTACCTCAGCTTGCAATTTACATAGGTTGGTGCGTGTCTCCTAAGACTGTTATAACTCCACTCGCACACAGTCTGCTCATAGAATTGATAAAGCCCTCTGGATAGAGGTCGAAACATGTTCTGTAACAAAATAAAGTCCAGTTGATCTTGTATTGAACGCCATTTTTTTGATTCTGTCTTTTTAACTTTTCACCACCACGTACCTACAGGACATGGAATCCCTCCTGGAACATATCCACATGAAGACAGAAGGAACTGAACCACATAAAAGAAGCTCTCTAAACCTGTGTGTATCCTAAGTGGAAATTTGTCA
>JBBPBX010036160.1:0-31643 GCA_038048925.1 Garcialebias charrua | reverse complement strand
ACACTGAAGAGAACACTGCACAAACACACAACACTGAAGAGAACACTGTACAAACACACAACACTGAAGAGAACACAGCACAAACACACAACACTGAAGAGAACACTGCACAAACACACAACACTGAAGAGAACACTGCACAAACACACAACACTGAAGAGAACACAGCACAAACACACAACACTGAAGAGAACACTGTACAAACACACAACACTGAAGAGAACACTGTACAAACACACAACACTGAAGAGAACACAGCACAAACACACAACACTGAAGAGAACACTGTACAAACACACAACACTGAAGAGAACACAGCACAAACACACAACACTGAAGAGAACACTGCACAAACACACAACACTGAAGAGAACACTGCACAAACACACAACACTGAAGAGAACACAGCACAAACACACAACACTGAAGAGAACACTGTACAAACACACAACACTGAAGAGAACACAGCACAAACACACAACACTGAAGAGAACACAGCACAAACACACAACACTGAAGAGAACACAGCACAAACACACAACACTGAAG
Source organism: Garcialebias charrua (assembly GCA_038048925.1). Classification (NCBI taxonomy): domain Eukaryota; kingdom Metazoa; phylum Chordata; class Actinopteri; order Cyprinodontiformes; family Rivulidae; genus Garcialebias; species Garcialebias charrua. The sequence continues at coordinate 31,094 of JBBPBX010036160.1, read as the reverse complement.
AGAACACTGTACAAACACACAACACTGAAGAGAACACAGCACAAACACACAACACTGAAGAGAACACTGCACAAACACACAACACTGAAGAGAACACTGTACAAACACACAACACTGAAGAGAACACAGCACAAACACACAACACTGAAGAGAACACTGCACAAACACACAACACTGAAGAGAACACTGTACAAACACACAACACTGAAGAGAACACTGCACAAACACACAACACTGAAGAGAACACTGTACAAACACACAACACTGAAGAGAACACTGCACAAACACACAACACTGAAGAGAACACTGCACAAACACACAACACTGAAGAGAACACTGTACAAACACACAACACTGAAGAGAACACTGCACAAACACACAACACTGAAGAGAACACTGCACAAACACACAACACTGAAGAGAACACTGTACAAACACACAACACTGAAGAGAACACTGCACAAACACACAACACTGAAGAGAACACTGCACAAACACACAACACTGAAGAGAACACTGTACAAACACACAACACTGAAGAGAACACTGCACAAACACACAACACTGAAGAGAACACTGCACAAACACACAACACTGAAGAGAACACTGCACAAACACACAACACTGAAGAGAACACTGTACAAACACACAACACTGAAGAGAACACTGTACAAACACACAACACTGAAGAGAACACTGCACAAACACACAACACTGAAGAGAACACTGCACAAACACACAACTGCCTTCAGGTCCAGACCTTCATGCTTCCATAAGGTCAGCACAGTAAATGCTCCTGATCACCTTCTGAACCCAACACAAGAGGAAAGTGTTCAGGACCACTGACAGTCTATGGATGAGGTGCGCCTCCAGAATCTGATTGTGCTCAAGTTCCACATCTCAACCTCTACAGTCCTCACTTAGCAAGCTAAAGATAAAAGCTTGTGCAACAGAGTTCAGTCAGGTCCTCTGGACGTTTCATTAGCAAGGAACAGCGTGTGAGGGAGAGGACTGCTGAGAAGCGGCCGCACCGAGACCCGGCAAGCGACGCCAAGGACCGGGCGAAGGAGCGTGTCGACGCATGCCTCGAGCCGGACGACGTCCACGAGAAGGAGGAGTAGATGCGGGCGGCTGATCCACATCCAATGGTTGGGAAACTGGAGAAGAACAGAGTCCGAGGATCGAATATCACAGAGCGAAGTCGTCTGGAGCCAGGAGCACGTCCGGAAATGGAAGGTGGGGACTCGTCGACGGCGGATGGAAGGTCGAAGAGATCCTCTGAATCCGAGGGGTGGAGGTCGATCGATGAAGCGGCGTCCATGGTGAGTACAAGCGCAGAGTCGAGGAGGCGCGGTGGCGTAGATGTCGTTACTTGTCAACAGAAAGTAATCGAACTGAGATGAGATGAAGGGGTGAACGAGGTATAAATAGCTGCGTGGGGTAATTGGAGGCGTGATTTGGGCGTGGCCCTGCTCCCGAATCTAAGTTAACATATTAACTCATTTCTTATTTCATCCAAAAGACTTCATCAGTCAGAAGAGCTGCAACAAACTCAGTCTTATAATTAGCACCTTCATATAGTGCAGGGGTCTGCAACCTGAGGCTCTGGAGCCACATGTGGCTCTTTGGGCCAGCTGCAGCGGCTCTTTCAAGCTGTGACCAAAACTAACATCAAACTGAATGTTGCAGGATGTTCTGGTGAAGATTCTCAGTCTTCCAGGACATGATAAAATCAGAACAAGCGTTCAATACAAAAACAACTGGACTTTGTTACAGAAAACATTTCAGGCTCTATCCAAAAGGCTTTTTCCTTCAATTGAAAAAGCCCTTTGGATAGAGGCTGAAATGTTTTCTGTACCAAAGTCCAGTTGTTTCTGTATTGAACACTTGTTCTGGTTGTAGGATGTTATATCTACAATAAAAAATGACTAGTTTTAGCAGTTTTCATATAAATTCATTTGCAAACATGTGGAAACTAGTACTAATACACAGAGTAAATTATACTAACTTTAACTTTATGCTTTATTTCTTCAAATTAGCATGCTTAATTACTCCACAATAAAAAAAATGCATAAGCCTGCACAGTTCACTGTTTCAGTTTTTTTTAATTGACAAAATAATCTGTTATTTTTTTCTTTACAAAAATCCAGTCTTCTGTGATAGACTTGCTACCTGGACATGGGCATTAGTGACCACCCTGCAACCTGAAAATGAAGAAACAAGTAAAGACAATAGATGGATGGATGGATGGATGGATGGATGGATGGATGGATGGATGGATGGATGGATGGATGGATGGATGGAAGAAATCCAGTGTTTTGTTTAGTCTCAAAATGTAAAAATATCAATAAATATTAACACTCATCAGATGTGTTGTTTTATCATTTCATACCCACTGACCAGAAAAGCCCCTCTAATAAACTTAAAGTGGTCCTTGGGCCAACAGTTTATAATAAATGAAAAGTGAAAGAAAGGACAGAAATGGCTCTTATGATCATAAAGCTTGAGTCAGAGTCAGAGAGAGTCAGAGAATCTTTATTGTCATTTGCACCACATGTGGTACATGTGATCAAGGGCGTAACTTTAGGTCTAACATTGGGGGGTTATGCTCTCTACCTATTTATTTATCGAATAAATAACTTTTTTTTATGATTCAGGATATTTTAGGGTTAAAATATATTGTAATGCTTTTACTGTGATTTACTGTGATTTACTTAACTTTCCTGTTTTCTCTGTATTTATTCTGCTCCTTTTTTGTTCCACATAGGTTCAACAAGTAAGAAAAAAACTCACTATTTTTCTGCATTTTTTTCAGCCATAACACATATTTTACATTTTTAAGATTTATTATATAACATACCTCAATTTCACAATTTTCAAAGAGTGTGTATTTACCTGGTTCACTACAGTTTAACTAGGAAAAATTACAACAAATGATTCAAATACAGCCATAATATGACAAGAGCAGAGTAAAACCCTGCATCATACCTGTCAAGTTTTGGATTTAAAAATAAGGGAAATTTTCTGCCGGGTACGCCGAGCCATCCCACTAGCCCAGGGATCTGCAACCTTTATGATCAAAAGAGCCATTTCTGCCCCTTTGTTCACTAAATTAAACGTTTCCGGAGCCACAATACCTGCTACAACTGGGATTCTCAACTGGTGGCCCACAGACCACTTTAAGTTTGTTAGAGGACAATTTTCTGACCTGTAGTTTTCTGGCCATTGTAAAGCTGAAAATATCTAATGATTTGTTGATATTTTTACATTTTAAGACTAAAAAAGACCAGATTATCATAAAGAAGGAAAAATAATGTGATCTTTCCCAATTAAAAAATAAAATAATGAACTATGCAGGTCTAGGTAAATTATTTTAATTGTGGAAAAATTAAATATCCTACTTCGAATAAATAAAGTTAACTTATGTTTTACTCCTTCTATTAGTTCTAGTATTCACACATTTGCAAAGGAAATGACAGGAAAAACTGCTAAAACTAGCCCTTTTTGTTGTTATAAGAACAAATAAAATTCAGTTTAAAGTTAGTTTTGATCAAAGCTTGGAAGAGCCACTGCTGAGGGACCAAAGAGCCGCATGTGGCTCCAGAGCCGCAGGTTGCAGACCCCTGCACTAGCCCAACCAAAGTCCAGGACCCCTTACATTTTAAGACAGGTTTACAAGAAATCTAAAATAACTACCTATCAGCCTCTTTCAAACCAGTTATGTGATCACAATCTGATAGGCCTACCTTTGTGCTTGACGGATTTTTCATGCTGACGGACATCGTTCCTTCCCCCATGAGAGACACTAAAGTCGCAGTTACAAATCTTAAAAAACGCGTAATTGTGCCCCACCCTACTCTTCTTTAGGAAAGTAAATTCGCTGTCCCATTTTTCAAGATATTTACACGAAGTCTTAACTTTTTTGGCAGGGACGCGGACGCCTTCTCTCTCGTTACATTCATCCATCTCTGTGTTTTTCCGGGTTTGTTCTCGACCGCGCCAGCCCTAACATTGCGAGCACTGCCACCGAGGCTACTGCAGGTGGCAGTTCTCGCGAGGCTAGTGACAGAGGCACCGGAATGTTTTTTTTTTATATATAATATCATAATACGGGAGATTTCCGGGAAAATAATAATTCTGGATGACGACGGGAAAGAGGGGTAAAATACGGTAGTTTCCCGGCCAAAACAGGAGACTTGACAGATATGCCCTGCATGTCATCTTCAGCAATTATGCTTAAATGTTCACTTGCAGGCAGTTTCAAGGCGATTACCGTAATACCCCCAAAACAGCCAAAAGGCGCACTTTGTTTTCTTTCAAACACCGTTTGAATTTTTCTGATAGCCCAAACCGTTGCAGAGTTACGGTAATGCAAAGTTAGCGTGTGGAAAACGTGTCCCCGGCTGCTGCTGGAGGGGGGAGGAGGAGGGGGAGGCTGAGAACCGAACGGCAGCTTTTACGCAGAGAGCAGTCTCACCTGCTGAAACGCGCTCCTCCGCGCGCACCTCCAGTTAATCCGGGAGCTTGAAATGAATGATGCCATTTTATTGGGGGGGTTATATTGACTGGATCCAATTATTGAGGGGGTTAACCCCCCCATCCCCCCCATCCCCGGTGTAAATTACGCCTATGCATGTGATGAAACAAGATTATGTACACAGGATCCCAGTTACATTCAACAACAAAATGTAAGAGAAAAACAGTAATAACATCTAGGATTAACTAAGAAAACATCAACTAGTAATACACTAAGCACTAATATAGAAAAACATCACTCTAAACAGCAGCACGAACATGAGTCTGTATGAGCAGATGGTCACAGATGAACACAGCAACAAGAAACAGATCAGCATCAACATGTGATATTTCACAGTAATTATTCTGGTTATTTATTTATTCATGAATCTAACAGCCTCAGGGTAGAAGCTGTTCTTCAGTCTAGTGGTTCTACATTTGATGCTCCTCAACCTCCGTCCTGAGAGGAGTGGGGCAAAAAGTGTGTGTGCTGGGTGAGTGGGGTCTTTCATGATGCAGGTGGCTCTCTTCCTGCATCTGGAGGTGTAAATGTCTGTGATGGTGGGGAGACTGACTCCAACATCTTCTGTGCAGCCTTCACCACTCTCTGCAAAGCTTTTCTTTCTGCAACTGTGCAGCCTCCATGCCACACGTTGATGCTGGAGCACAGGATGCTCTCCACTGCACACCTGTAGAAGGAGGTGAGGACTGGGCTGCTCAGACCAGCTCGTCTCAGCCGTCTGAGGAAGTAGAGTCTCTGATGACCTTTCTTGATCAGGCTGGTGGTGTTGTTGCTCCAGCTGAGGTTATCATTCAAGTGTACACCCAAGTACTTGTAGCTGGAGACCACTTCCACTGCAGATCCACTTATGTTCAGTGGGGTGTGGGTGTGTTTGTTCCTTCTGAAGTCCACAATCATCTCCTTTGTCTTCTTCACATTCATGTGAAGGTTATTCTCTTTGCACCAGCTCTCCAGGTGTTCCACCTCCTGCCTGTAGCTGGACTCATCATTGTTTGTGATGCATCCCACCACAGCTGTATCATCTGCAAACTTTACAATATGACAGCCTGGATGTGTGGCTGTACAATCATATGTGAGCAGAGTGAACAGAAGAGGGCTCAACACACATCCCTGAGGAGAGCCAGTGCTGAGGGTTATGGTGGAGGAGGAGAAGTTGTGGATCCTCACTGACTGTTGTCTGTTTGTTAAGAAGTCTAGTACCCATGATTGCAGATCCCTGATATAGTGGATCAACCAGTTTGACCAGTTTTCAACAACAACAACAATAACAACAACAACAAAACCCATCCAGAGGACCTGACTTTACATTGTTGGATTTTTTTTACCTGGATTATTGAGCATGAACTTTGAGATTAAAGTTCATGATTGTAAAGCTTTAAAATGATTTAAGTATGATTGTGAAGAAGTAAAAATATATTTTATTTTTCCAAAGACTTTATGGCAGCAAAACAGGTTATTGTTCATGTGTACTTTGCATGTACAAAGTACATATTGTAAACAAGTATTTTTGGCAATGCACATTATTTTGTTGCTTACGCTGTGCCCACCTTGACCTGCTTTGTACTCACCTTGGCAGCTGCTCCCCCATTTATGATGTATTATGCTGGAGTGAACATATTTTTTTTTTCTTTTTTCTTTTTGTAAAGTTTTTATTCATTTTACATATTAAAAAACAACATAAAAGATAATGAAAAAAAAACAATTTCATAAATATGTGAAAGAATCAAAATACATCAAATAAAAGGTGGCAGAAAGAAGAAAATTGTCTTATTTTGTCTGCCCCTTTAAAAATAAAAATAAAAATTACAAACAATCAATTTAAACAATAATCTTCCAGGAACAACAGATCAATTTAGTAACATTTCACACTCAATAATTAACAAATACATTTGAATGTTTAATTCAACCTGTGGTACAGCTTTAGTATTTTGCTAGCAGTTTAGACTTGATAATTTTTTTGAATTTCATCACAGAGTTTACATCTTTAACATCTTTTTCCAAAACATTCCACAATTCCACTCCCTTATTCGAAATAAAGCGTCCCTTCAAACTAGTCCTATATCTAGGTTTAACAAACATTTCAGTTCCTTTTAAACTGTAACAGCTTTCTCTCTTTATGAAAAAACATTTGGACATTCGTGGGTAGCTATTCTTATGAGCCTTATGCATTACTAACAAAATATCATAGTCTACCAATTCATAAAACTTCAATAATTTGAGTTGTTTAAATAATACATTTGATGGATGACGATAAGGCTTTCTAGCAATAATTCTCACCGCTCTTTTCTGTAAAATAAAAATAGAATTTGTTATAGTTGTACAGGCTTTACCCCAAACTTCCACACAGTAAATTAAATGTGGAACAAAAATGGAGTTATACAGCAAATAAAGAGCCCTATCATTTAATAAGTCCTTTAGTTTATACAATACGCCAATAGATTTAGATAACTTAGTTTTAACAAAATTTACATGCTGTTTCCACGACAATCTCTCATCAGCAATTACACCCAAAAACTTCACCTCATCCACTCTACTTAGTTCAACACCATCAATTTTGATAGAACATTTATCTATTTTCTTTTTCCAAATAACATATAGTCTTATCTAAATTTAGTGATAACTTATTTAACCTAAACCAAGTTTGTAATATTAAGATCTCCTGTTTTAACGACTCAAACATTTGTTTCAAATCATTACCAAAAAAGAGAAGGTGGTATCATCAGCAAAAAAGAACACACCTTAGAACACACCTTAGAACACACCTTAGAACACACCTTAGAACACACCTTAGAACACACTTTAGAACACACCTTAGAACACACCTTAGAACACACTTTAGAACAGTGTTTTTCAACCACTGTGCCGCGGCACGTCAGGTGTGCCGTGGAAAATTATGTAATTTCACTTAACTGGTGTAATTTCCTTATCGCTCGATAGATGGCAGTATGGAACATAGCATTGCACATTAAAACAAGAGAAGAAGAAAAAGCATGAACATGACATGTAGCAGTGACAGCATTGCATTTTAGCTAGCTGCTAGCAAAACTATACAGCGATGGAAAAGTTTTTTTTTAATACTAACTCCGATCTTGTCCCTGGACAACATTCGTACCCAGATGAAGGCCCTAGTAGTGGATATCAGAAGAAGGCAGAAACCGTGAACGCGAGACTGTACAGCGAGAGTTCATTTCGTTTGGATTTACTTTTACCGGGAGAGCTGTTGAGGAAGAGCTTCGTGTGTGTCTTTCTTCAATTCCTGCCAGAATATCAGCTTTGTGTTCATCCAAACATGCACAGTTTTCACACTAAGTGAGTAAAATGGCTAACAGAATGCTTGTGGACAGAATTAGTTTGTATTCTAAAAATTTGTTTACAAAATAATTCTCAGAATTAGTTTGTAAAACACTTTGAAGTTTTCTACAACCTCTTTAAATTTAAGACCACATTGTTGTGGTCTTAAATTTAAAGAGGTTGTAGAAAGAGGTTTAAAGAGATTGTTGTGGCACTGTTCGGGTGCATTTTTGAAGACATGTTACGTGCAATTTGAAATAAGAAATATAAAATATGATAAAAAATACATTTTTTGTGTTCATTTCATTCCTATTCAAGACACTTTGATAAGAATGACTATATATTTAATATAGGCAGATACAGAGTATCTTTGTTTACAATTTTGGTTGGTGGTGTGGCTCGTGATTTTTTCAAACACTGTGACTTGGCTCAAAAAAGGTTGGGAAACACTGCCTTAGAATACCAGACACTTTTGCCAAATCATTTATATACAAAATAAAAAGCTTAGGTCCCAGTAGAGAACCCTGAGGGACTCCACGTGTGATTCTGTTGAGTTTTGATCTGGTATTGTCTATCTGTACAAACTGACTTCTATCCTCCAAATAGCTAGATACCCATTTCAAGGTCAGTCCTCTAATACCATATTAATTTAACTTCTCGAGGAGAATAGTGTGATCAACTGTATCAAAATATGTCTTTAGATCAACAAATAAACCCACACAGTGTTGCTTTTGATCAATAGCAGTGGAAATTTGTTCTGTCAATTCCATAAGAGCCCTAGAAGTTGAATTTTTAGATCTAAAACCGTATTGGCTGTTACTTAAAATGTTATAGTCATCAAAAAAATTGTCTAATCTAATCACAAATAATTTTTAAAGAATTTTAAAAAATTGTGGTAATAAGGAACAACTGAACAAATAATCAGTCTATAGTTATTGAATACAGATTTATCACCATTCTTGAAAATAGGGACAACCTTTGCTACCTTCATATTATCAGGAAAAATACCTGTTGAAAAAGACAAATTACATATATATGTGAACGGTTCAATGACATAAGACATTATGTCTTTTACAACCAACTTCAAAAACAAAAACAGATCTGGACTTTTATTTTATTTTATATAATTATCATTTATCTGCATCCTGTGCTCCAGCATCAACGAGTGGCACAGGAGCTGCAGAAAGAAAAGCTCTGCAGAGAGTGGTGAAGGCTGCACAGAAGATGTTGGAGTCAGTCTCCCCACCATCACAGACATCCACACCTCCAGATGCAGGAAGAGAGCCACCTACATCATGAAGGACCACACTCACACAGCACACACTCTTTTTGCCCCACTCCCCTCAGGAAGGCTGAGGAGCAATAAGTGTAGAACCACTAGACTGAGGAACAGCTTCTACCCTGAGGCTGTTAGACTCATGAATCTCTAACCAGAATAATCACTGTGAAGACACTTTTCTTTTTGATAAATCCTATAGTTTTTTTTTTTCATTCAACCTTTATTTCATCAGGTTAATCTCATTGAGCCTCGAGGACTCATTTACAAGAGAGACCTGCTACAAACTAAAGAATGATGACAACAGCAACAGTAGAAATTTCCTTAAACAATCAACAATAGACAAATATAAGAGAGAAATACTGATTTTTTTAAAACAAATTAAAACAAAATATCAAAGTATCAAAACATTATAAGGTAGATGTAGAGAATCAGAAACAGGAACATGTCTGCATTGGTTTTTGCCAGGATTCCAACAGATTCTTAAAACCATTTAGAGAGGTCAAGGTCGAGAGCTTCAGATCTTTTTGTAAGATATTCCATGAAGCAGGAGCAGAGTAGGAGAAGGCCCTTAAGCCAAGTTCAGTCCTCACTGACGGAACACTGCAGGTAATCATGTCCTGAGAGCGCACGCTGTAGCTGCACTCACGCAAAGAAAGTTAGGTTTGGCTTGTTATGCTGCTATAGTCTTAGACTACTAGAGGACAAATTGACCTCATTTCCTTAAATGAATTGTTAAAACTGAATACAGTAGTTTTAATTTGATACTTTTTCTATTTTAACATGTGATTCTTGACTGCCATTGTGTATCTGTTCCTACCAAACCCAGCCGGTCGAAGCAGATGACCGCTTGTCCTGAGCCTGGTTCTGCTAAAGGTTTCTTCCTCAGGAGGGAGTTTTTCTTTCCACTGTCACCTTCGTGCTTGTTCAAGGTGAGAGTTCTGCAGCAGTCTGCTCCTCAGATAAATAATGTTAAATTATTATTTTAACATATGCATGTTTCTGTTCAGTGCCCTGAGATGACTTCTGTTGTGACTTGGTGCTATTGAAATAAACTGAATTGAATTGAATTGGGAATGTCACTTTCTCTGTGCTGCTGATTCTTACCCATAAGGCATCACTTTCCACAGAGTTCATCGCCTCGGAGGTAAGAAAGCTGGGAACACTAGGCCGCGGACGATTGTAGCCAGATTTGAACATTTTAAACAAAAAATGCAGGTAAAAAGCCGAGGTAGGGAACTACGTGACACCAATTTCAGTATGAATGATCAATTCCCTGCAGAGATTTTAAGTAGAAGGCGCGTTCTGTTCTCGATTAGGAAACAAAATTTAAATGAAGGTAGAAGAGCTGCAATCTCGGTGGACAAACTGTACATCAATGGTCAGCTGTTCAGAGACCCAGAGGTTACTCCATGGCTATATTAGTCATCATTAAGGTAAGAATGATTTTCAGTTACTATTAATAATTAATATTATTAACTAGATATCAATATTACTTACCAGATAGATGTAATTTTTTTCAGCACAGCTCGATTGGTGGGTTACACAGACTGGTGGTACACGGTGGCATGGCAATTAATGTGGTAGGAGCGTTCTTTTTTTTTTTTCTTCTATCTGTTATCTTTTCGTGTTCAGTATGATTTCACTTTCTTTTTTTGTCTGTATTTTTCTGACTCAACATTTGTTAATACAGTTGTAAGAATTAATGTGGAGGTCAATATTAATACTGACCTCTTTATCCTTAATTAATCTACTTATTCAGATTGAATAGTAAATTCACGGATTCTCTTCTTTTTCAGTTTATTCAATATTTCTGTGATCTTTATGATGGATAAATAAACAGAGCCATTAAGTGACAAAGACGTTAACTTAGTTTGATATGTCAAAGAGACACTATCATTTATTTAGAATAAATCAACTAAATTAACACCATTACACTTGATTGACATGATTTCACTTTCTTTCAATTTAAAACGTCAGCACACTTAAATTCAACACAACAGACATAAATATTGGATGTTAACATATTTAGTCTGTGGGCTCTTTTAGCTTAAAAATATAGTTTCCAGCTTAGATAGAGAGGGGAAAGAGTAGGAGGAATAAGAGGTTGGAGAGATTAAGTTATTTATCTCGAGTGTAACCAGAGATGACACATTCCATCCGACTTCGGCTAAATCCCAGGTACGTTTGTAAACCGCTCTTTACCTTTTGACGATGCGTCTGATAAAGATATTGCCAGCCTCCCAGGTGCACGGAGTCCTTCCGGCCCTCGTACGTCTGAACTGGTCGTTTACTTCCAACGTCTCCTCGGATCCGCGTCAGCCGTCAGAAACATGTGGCAGCTTCTGGCTGACTTCAAGACGAGATGTTTCTCAAAGGAAGTTCATTAAGAACTTTGGAGCTTTTGCTCGGGGAACTGGATGGAGACGTCCATCAGTTCTAGCTGACAAGTTAGTCTTTGGCTCTTGACCAAGCTTGACCAGCTGCAAGGCAGAGAGCTTTCAGGTCTCCGTCCATTCAAACTCTTTGTCCATTCAAAGACTGAAGCGTTTCCGCACAGTTAGAACTTAAAAGCAGGAACACAGAGAGGAGTTCACTTGCTTTATCAAACCCAAGGTTACAAGCCAGCAGCAGAGAGAAATGTTTAGGAAAAAAGACAGATAACGCTGGAGCCCTGCTCATCAGACTGTCTCTGAGTTTCTAAACAAAACCGTCCGGTCTCTGTGACCCGAAGGCTTCACCTTTAAACACAGCAGTGAAGACAGTAATTAACACATTTCAGAATAACACAGCATAAAAGCACATATCATGAAAATGAGAAAAGTTATTCTTGATTACATTAGAATAAAATCAAGATATAGAAATAGTCTCTTTTAGTGACTATATGTCCTCAGATTATAACTAATGGAATAATTGTGTTAAATGTCCTGCTTTACTGAGAGGTCAGTAAAGGTCATCACTGGACAGTTCAAAAGTACACAGGTGTCTTAAAAGTGGACAAGGTCATGTCCACTACATCTCCCCCCTTTTGGAAGCCATCGCCAGTCGTTGGGGATGGGGTCCAACACGAAAGGAAACCTTGAACTGTCTCTGATCTTGAAGTAATCCGGCGAGTGGAAAAGAAAAAATCAAAAATTATAATCCCATAAAGTTTTTGGAACTTCCATACTGTTCGTAGGTAATCCCATTGCGGTAAGCTTTTAATCCCTCGGAAAACTGAGTCTGTTAACTCTTGGAAAACAAAGTCTGTGATCCTTTGGAAAACAAAGTCTTATAATCCACAGCGGTAATCCCACAGCAGTAAATCCACAACGATTAGTTTTGTTGATTGATCAGCAACAATTGTTTTCATAATCAGCATGTAGAGGGGATCCCTCGATTGACGCAGAGGAGGCGATCCTTGGATGAAGGTTGAAGACCAAGCGTTGGAGCTGCAGGTCCCCACATCGAAGGTTGTTGGCTGGTTGGTCTCCAGTCAGTGCCACTCTGGTTCTATGTGTCATGCAATTATGTGGTTTTAGGTGGGCTTATGATTGGGATTTTACATTAGGCCCTACCTATATGCACCTGGTATGTAAGCTATCATGGTTTAGATCAGCTATAATTACCAATTAAGGGGTGGATCAATTCTGTAAATTAGATATAGGGATCTATACCTATAGAATTTTGGAGGGCTTCTGTAACGAAGGCCTCTAATTCCAAACTATTCCTCCATTCATTACTTAGTTTAGGTTAAACTAAAGTAGAAAAATGAAATATAGTTTGATCTAAATGTCTGTTGTCTTCTAGACGAACGACGTAGGATTTGGTGTACCTAATAAATTTTTGAAGTCTATGGCGAGACTCATCAAAATGAATAGATAATCTAGAATAGAAACGATCGAATCGGTTCAATTTAGAAATCGTGAGGCCAGTGTAGTTTATGGTACCTTGAGTAGCTTTAAACTACATTGACTCTTCAACGGTTGAGATTTAACAAAACGAACTGCATGTTGGCATAGTTAGATCCATCTTATGCATTAATCAATGTTAATACAAAACCTTTTTTGGCTGGGAGTGTCCAGAACCACAACAATATCTCAAATAATGACAACAGTAATGACTAAACAACAAGGAAACAACGTTTCACTGCTTCGACACACTCTTGTCGTCAGATTCCAAAGTGCAACACACAAGAAAACAGGTCTCAACTTTATGACCGAGGTCAACTTAAATCTTGTGGATTTAAATGGTTGTTAAGATTAGTTTTTGTTGTGGGTGTTGGACTTAGCGTTTCTAAGTTCAAGTTGGACAATGCGACTTATAGGGTGGGAAATATGGTAGTTTAAACCTGATTAGTTTATTTACTAACTTGTGTTTGGACGACCTTATTATCCCATGAAGTCGGTGAGTTTGTGAGATCTTTGTCTTTTGTGGAGTCATTGAACGCCTTGTAAGGTTTGATCTGATTTCGATGTACCCATTTAGCAATTGGCTCTTTGCGGCCTTTGCTGATTTTGATCTCGTAGACGACTGAGGACACTTTGTCTGTTATCAGATGAGGTCCAGTCCACCTGGGCATTAGTTTGCGGGCGAGAGTTCCGGTCCCGGACTCTCCTTTCCCGGTTGCTGGGGCGAACGTATAGTACCAGACTCTGTCTCCCACTTGGAGTTCATTGTGAGAGGCCTTCTGGTCATAGTACGCCTTGCGTCCTTCAGCGGACCTTTCCAGGTTTTTCTGGGCGAAAGCAAAAGTGTTTCTGAGGTGTACATTCAAATCTTTCATGTATTGTTGTGTAGTGTAGGCTGTCGCCATGACGGCGTCGCCTGGTTGGTACAACAGGTGTAGAGGGAGAGTCATCTGTCGACCGGTCATCATCTCGAAGGGAGAGATGCCAGTTGATGTGTGTGGAGTGGCTCTTATGGCCATGAGGACCAGAGGGAGTTTCACATCCCAGTCCTTGTGGTTTGCAGCCACGTATTTCTTCAAAATACTCACCACAGTTCTGTTTGCTCTCTCAACTTGGCCTGAAGCCTGTGGGTGGTAGCCGACATGAAAGTTGGCCTTGACGCCTAGCGTCTTCCACAGTTCTTTCATCACTTCACCTGTGAAGTGTGTACCTTGGTCTGAGTTCACCCGAAGGGGAAGTCCAAACCTTGAGAATATATGATTCATTAACAACATAGCAGTTGTTTGTGCTGTGTCGTTAGGAGCTGGTAGGCATTCTACCCATTTGGTAAATGCACAGGTTACCGTGAGAAAATATTTATTTCCTCTAGAGCTCTTAGTGAGTGGTCCAACCCAGTCGATCTGGAGGTCAGACCATGGGAATGCAATGCCTCTGCTTTGCAGTGGTGCTCTGTGAAGTGGTCTGGTTGGCTGAAACTGGCCACAGACCACGCACCCTTCAATGTAGTCCTTGACATCCTTTTTCATTCCAGGCCAATAGGCAATTTGTTTTAATGCCGTCAGCGTGGCTTTATCTCCTTTGTGTCCTGCGGACGGGAGATCATGGGCATGAACTAACATCACCCCCCTTTGGTCATGGGGAACCACGAACACAGGTGAGGACGTTGGTCCATGAGCGAAAGTCAGGATGCCCTTGAGTAGTTTAAGCTGTTTGCGCAGCTGATAAAGGACTTTAAGGTCTGGATCGGAATCCAGTTCGTCTTTAGACGGAGTGTTCTTGTCCGGATCAGTCAGATACAGTATCATGGAGTTGATAGCAGGATCCGACTTCTGAAGTTGGATGATGTCAGGGTCAGTCAGTGCGGGTCGTACGGAGACTGCGTTGTCAGCAGGTTTGTCCGCGGCCTGTGCACGTGTGACTGCCATAACTCTGACTGAAGGTTGTGTTGGCAGAGTCTCGATTAACCAGGAGGGGTCGAAGGACCATAGAGGACCTTCGTCGGCTCCTTCTTTGGCTAAGGAGTCTGCAATGTCATTGTAGTGTTTGTCATCGCCAGGGACTCTAGAATGCCCTGGAACCTTCTTCCAGTAGATCTGTAAGTCATGTGATGTCACCAAGTGATCACACGCTATGAAAAGCTCTTTGTGTTTGACCACTTTTCTGTCGCTTGTTAGGAAACCGTTCTGTTTCCACACAGCGAGGTGACAAGCGAAACTCAAACGAGCATAGTTAGAGTCAGTGCAGATGACTAGCGTCTTGATGGAGCGTTCTACTACAATCTGGAGAGCTATTAGGATTCCTGCAATCTCAGCATACTGAGAAGTCTGAGATCCTAATTTGTAGCTGAAAGTTATCTGCTCTTGGCCTTGGAGGAGGACCCCTCCAACACCTGCTCTGCAGATCTTGTCGCGGAGGAATGAAGATCCATCCACGTACAATGTTGTCATATCTTTGCAGATATTGTCATCAAAGAAGTGGTGATTCGGGTCTTCAGTTACTGGGGTTTTTACCTCAACCGGCGGCTGGGTGGCTGGTACATCTTGTGTACACTTCTGGCAGATTGCCAAGTCCGTCCCCAGATGAGACTTCTTGTTCTGACCATAACGGATGTCTAGGTTAAAACTTTGAAGTGCCATGAGCCACGTTGCAACACGTGAGTTTGTCACCACACCATCTCTGATGCGTTCACTGTTAAGGAAGGTCACTGGCTGGTGTTGTGTTTCCACAATGATTTTCTGCCCACCAATGTAGCTGGAGAAATGTTTAACTGCCCACACTGTGGTCAGTAAAGCTTTCTCACAGTCTGAGAATCTCAATTCGGGGCCTGCCATCGTTTTGCTGGCGTAGGCTACTACACGTTTGTCTCTGTCGTGTATCTGGTATAGACCTGCACTTATGCAATGAGCTGAGAAGCCCACTTCCAAGTAAAACTCTTTGTTGTAGTCCGGGTAGACTAAACAAGGGGCTGACTTGATCCTGTTTATAAGAGCGTCCATAGCCTGCTGCTGTTTGTCAGTCCAGACAAATGGAACGTCTTTCTTAAGGAGTTCAGTCAGTGGCTTTGCAAGGTCTGCATAGTTCTCTATGAACTGGTTCGAGTAGTTACACACGCCAAGAAAACTTTGTAGTTCTTTGAGACTGGTGGGGACTTTGAGATTGTCAAGGCCTTGGGTGCGAGTCAGCTGTGGTTGTACTCCGTCTGGACCTACAAGTAGGCCAACGTAGTCCACCTTGGTTCTGCACCACTGGCACTTCGACAGTGATATTTTAGCACCAGCAGTTGTTAGCTGATTCAGAACGTGGTCGATCTCAGCCAAATGTGAGTCCAGTGTTGGCTGCCTCAAAAGGACATCGTCCACGTAGATCAGTGTTCCACGCTCGTGGGCGTCTGGACATGCTTTGTTCAAGAAGATGTTGAACTCTGCAGGTGAGTTAGCGTAGCCAAAGGGACACCTGTTAAAGGTGTATTGACGGCCACCAAAAGTGAAAGCTAGTTTGTACTGGTCCTCGGCGCGCACAGGGATGGTCCAAAAACCAGAGGCGACGTCGAGGGTCGAGAAGTACTTACCATTGGTGACCTTGGGCAGTTCCTGTTGGAGTTGCGTCATAGGCCATCTGGATAAGGGAACTTGTTTGTTTAGCTTTCGGTAGTCTATAGTGAGTCTCCACTTACCATTTGGTTTTAACACCGGCCATAAAGGCGCAGAGTAAGTGCTGTTACAGTATCGGATGATACCTTTTCCTAACAGGTCAGCAATGATTTCCCTGATAGGTTGATGTGCTGCCAGAGGAATCTTGTATTGTCTGACAAATGCAGGTGGAGCATCAGGCGGGGTTGGAATGCTCACTGTGTGGAGCGTGGTCAACCCACAATCCATCGAGTCAGTTGAGAATGATTTTTCATATTTTAGCAGAACTTTGCGAAGTTTGTCCCTGTCTTCATCAGTTTCCAAGGCGTCGGCCTGAGCGACCACCTGGTCTATCTGTGAAGCAAATGAGAGCGGTTCTTGTTCTCTGGGGAGCTCCAGTGAGTCCCCTTCAGTGTCATAAAACCTGTCAACAGGTAGTGCACTGTAAGTTTGAGGGCCTAGACTTTCTCCTTGGTTGAAACCGAACCTGTGGACAATGTCCCGGTCGGACTCAGTGGGGGAGAAAAGAGCTATGGCCTGTGTTGGTTTTGTGAACAAGACTCGCCCCGAATGATGACTTGGGATCAAGTTTTCTGGGAGTCCTCCCAGAAATGGAATGCTTAGTTCAAAATCATGAAAATCAGTAGAGATCAACCATCCTAGCTGTGAGCGCTTTGGGATCAGTACCTCTTCTGTGCTCGTGTTACACACAGCGACAGTCGTGGTTCTGCCGTCGAGGGTCACTTGGCATGTGGCCTCCATGGACAGTCCTAAGTTGAAAAACATAGGAGATGGTTGAAAGCATGCCTGTTTTGTTCTAATAGCCTGTCCTTTCATGATGTGAATCATCACCGGCTTGTTCATAACCTGAGGTGGCACCACAGTGTTATGGCTGTTAGCAACCTGGCAGACCTCTGGAATGGTCTGTCCAGCCTTAAGGTTCTCTGTGGTTAACACAGGAGAGTCCTTCGTGGCTGTATCTAGTGACCACAGTGCATTGTTGTTGACGTCCACTCGGACACCTAATCTTACCAAAATGTCGGAGCCTATGTAGGTTGCATGTGGTAAGTTCGGGACCACGAGGAACGGGTGATCCAGTTCTCGTTGGTTCCAGATTAGTTTAAGGTCAATGATCCCTTTAGCAGTCATTACCTGTTTATCGTTGGGGTCTAACGGGAAGCGGAAAGCCTTTTTGTTCATTCCGAGACCCAACTGTTTCTTAACCAAGGTTCCAAAGAAAGCTTGGCTGATCGCTGATTTCTCCGTCCAAGGGGACAGAACAGCATCATCGGTGTGGGATCCTTGAATCTCAACACCTTTGACTACCTGTGGTAGGTAGTGTTCGGTGAGTGCCAACTGTTTCAGCTCGCAGAGGGGGCTCTCTTGTTGGACCTCTACTGCCTCACCTGTAGTTGGAGGTTCACCCACAGGGATTGTGCTCTCGTCTGAGCATTCCCTTTTGCCTTCCGCGGTACCTGCCGTTAGACGGTCAGTGTTACTCTGTGTAGGCATATCGATCGGCAGTGGTTGACTCACTCTGGTCCACATTGTCTGATCGCCATAATCTATAACCGCGTCGAAGCGGTTTATAAAGTCTTGGCCAACCAAAAATGGGCATGAGTCAACGGTGGACACGTATACCGGGTGGTATAGTGTCGTCTCACCAATCTGCATGTGAACCATTGCTATAGCTGTTAGGGTTGTACTCGTCTCCGAGAGACCCTGCAAAACTATAGCACATTCTCTGAGGGGTATTTCCCTGTCAACACCGCTAGCGGCCAGCCGCAGCTCTTCTAACAGTGTGGGTGACATAACGGATATGTCTGCCCCACCATCCAAGAGGGCCTCTTTTCTGAGGATCCCTTCCAACGTGATGGACAGGTAAGCCTTCTTAGCGGGCCCCTTTCTGATAATGTCACACAGGAACTCACCAGGTTGTCTCCGACGTTTATCACGCCTACCCCTGACTGTGTGACCTTCATTTATCAGTACTGTTAGTGCAGACACACATGGGTCTGACTGTTCAGTTCGTGGCGAGCCACTTTCAACGGTGAGTGAGCTTTCCCCCCCTTTTTCTGACGAGGGGTGCTCAGGCTCCGTAGCAATGAAGTCATGGTTACAGTCAACGTTCTGTTGACTGTCACATTCTGGACTGTCAACGATTCGACTGTCATTACCCTGATTGTCAGCATCCTGGCCACCAATGTCTTGGTGACTGCCAGCAACTGTGGCATTGTTGTTGTTAGAATGTTCAGAGTTACTATCAATGATAGTGCTACACATCACACCGGGTTTGTTCTCATTTTTAGTATTTTCCCACGTGTCGAACATCTGACGTATTTCCTCCTTGACTTCTGGGGACAGAGGGCTACGGCCTTTCCTCCGGGACTTCTGCGATTTTTTGTCTGTCTCGGACTGTTCAGTTTGAGGGGTAGGGGGAGCAGGTCCACGGCGTGGGGGCCCCTTCCGGGCCCAGACTGGCTTCGGGTGTCCCCTCTGGGACCACCCTTGGTTCGGGGGTTCCTGCTGGGACCACCCTTGGTTATATGGGTTACCCTTGTACCCATAATCTTTACTCGTTGGACGCGCACCCCCCTTTTGATCCTTTTGTTCACCCTCCGTGTTTTGCTTGAGCCACCTTGGGTTTTTCCTCAAGCGGACACCCCCACTTTGTGGTTTGTCAGGGTGAAAGGTCTGTTTCTTTTCGCCTGTCGGTGGATAGGGAGCTGGTGCTCGCGTCCCTTCCAGTTCCAGCGATTGGGAGTCGGCTCTCGCACTCGTGAACACCTCTACGGGTGTTCTGCATTCCATGCGGGCCTCGAAAACATTTACGGCGCATTGTTTCATTTCCTTGATGGTCTTGTCTCTGAAATTAGCCATCACTTGAACTGACTCTTTTATATCAGGGTGGAGGTTTTTACCGAAAAGGTATTTAAAACCTACGTCGTCCTCCATGCCCGGTTCATTGCGATTACCAAAGAAAGCCTGGAACATTCTCTGGTAATATGCCTGTGGATGCTCCTTCTTACCTTGCACGACCTTCTCGGCATCAGGGTAGCCACCAGGCCCCATGTTTGGAGTGAACTCTCGTATAAGAGTATCACGCAACAGTTTGTAATCTGTTTTTATGGCGTCCGGTTGGCGAACAATGAAGTTATATACAGGCCAGTCTGCGGTGAGCCTGATCAGCGCAATTTTATCCTCAGCAGTAGCATTTGGAAAATTACCCAGCTGGAAATCAAGAGAGTCTAGGTAGTTCTTTGTATAGATTGAACCCAACGGCCCTGGCTCAAAGCGTTGAATGTATCTAGAAAGCTTCTGGAGTTCAGGTATTGGAATAGAAAGTTTAGCATCATTGCTATTCCCATTTACCTGTGATCCATGTGCAGGTGTTGATGTTGAGGACGCAAGTCCCTGCTCCGACTGGCGGGTCTTAACAGGTACGGTGAGCTGTTCTGCATCACCGCGTGGAGGTGGTGGGGGTGGTGGTGTGATGCCTTGAGAATGCTTTGCCACAACATCCACCCACCTCTCCCTTTCTTTAAAGAGGTTTTCTTTAGTTAAGGTCAGTTCCACCTTACTTTCAGTCAATTCTCTGCGTAAACAATCAACTGCAGTTTGTAGCGCTGTGCACTGTTCACTGAGTTTTCTATTTTCCTCGAATTGAGTGCTCTCTTTTAGTTGTTCTTTTAATTTATCATACTCTATTTTCAACATTGTGCACCGGGTGTGGGCTTCTTCTCTTTTTTCCTTGTTCTCTTGTAGATCTTTAGACATCGATTGTACCTGTTGCTGTAATATTTCATTCTCTCTGATAGAATCGTCATATTTTTGTCCTCTGGACCGAATGTTTTCTTCATATGAATGTGTTTGCAACAGTATTTCATTGTTTAAACGTTCAATCTCTGTATTTGTCGTTTTCTTGTATGACACAAACTCTGAAGTGGTACCTTCGTGTTTAGTTTTCTCATCAGCCAGTTTATTTTTTTCATCAGCCAGTTCATCCTCAAGGTCCCCACTCTTATACAGTTCATGGTCCAGTCTGGTCTTCAACAGAAAGGCCAATTTGACAGTACGGTCGGCGCTGAGCTTTTTTCCACCTTTTTTGATTATGCCTGTTGCTAGACTTTCTAACTCTGTGTCCAGAGTCGGGGTGTCCATTGCTGCTACCTCCTCACCATACTTCACGAGTGTTTTCATTAGCAGTTTTAAGGCATTATCAACACAATCTGTGTCCTCTGACTCAGACTCTGAATCCTCCTGCGCTGGGATTTTCTCCTCAACCGGCGCTGGAGTTTGCTCACCATCAGCATCCTCCAAGGATGAGGATGGAACAACTTCATCTGATTGTTTATCCATATTTGTTTTGAGTCTGTAAAAATCAACAAGCTGGTACATGCAGGTGTTATTCGAAAAAGAAATTCGTTATCAAATTAACCTCACTGTTGTAAACGTACACAGAAAAACGTTAAAAATGCTATTTTTAACCAAAAGTGTACAGTGTATGCCAATGCTGTTTAAAATTTTGAATGTGGAAATGCTCTGCTCTCCATCAACTTTTCTTTTTTATTTAATCTGAAAATTAAATAAAAGATGCTTTTTTGAGTGTTATTTTAAATCTCTTCAGTATTTAAAATGAGCATCAATTGTTCGTCTGTACCTCTGTTTTCAAAAATTCTTTATTTAAAATAAACAGGAGTTTTTGTTTGTGTACAGAACAATTTTAAAGCTGGTAATTTTCACCATAAAAAATGCTGACTTTATGATGTGTTGAGAGAAAACTCATCTATTAACGTCCAGCAGGGGGCAGCGTCGCGTATGTTATCACGAAGCGACTGAGTTTAAATCAGTACATGGAAAGAAAACAACCTATTAGGGTTAGTTTTCAGTAAGAACGTGATAATTGCTCGAACCGCTTTCTTGTCAGAGACAAGTTTATGTTGCTAGACAGTGTTGATGGCTTCAGATGAGTGTTTAAGTGTGTGTTCGTGTGTGAACGAGTGTGAGCCAGCGAGTGTGACCTGTCACTCAAAGTGCGGCACCTGGAAGTGACGACAAAAATGGGCGGGCCCACGCAGCGTGCGTAGCGCGTCACCAGCTTCTTACGTGAGCGAGGCGGAGCTCGCTACAACATACGTGACGTCAACAAATCAATCACAGCATATGTAGTTCATTCTCCAAGCATAAATGGCGAATGTAGTTTTTCTTACCTTCGACCAATGTAGTACCGGAAATGACGACAAAGTGGGCTGGTCGCAACGGCGTGCGACGTGATTGACAGCTCACAACAGCGAATCAGCGTTCGCCACAAGAGTGATTGACAGCACACAACAGCGAATCAGCGTTCGCTACAAGAGTGATTCACAGCACACAGCACTCGTATCATCCAATCACAGCTCATAAACGGACATGAGACACGTCTTCTTAACGTTAGCTTGCACAGCAGACCACAACTTTATAGACTCTTAAAACAACTCAAACGCTACAATTTAACTTCCCAAAATTCTGAAACATGCGGCGCGCACATCTAGACAGGCAAACTTAGTTACGCTCAGTAACACAGCACCTCAACTGTAACACGACACGGACTCCCTCGGAGCCGCGTTCAGGTCGGTTCCGTCCACTTTAAAGGAGCAGAACTCGGGTTTCACGAACCACTAACCGACACGTTCTAACAGTATATGCTGCTTCGACCTTCTTTAAAATGTAAAACACCACAACAGCAATCTTGTAGATGTTAAATTAGCTTTCAGGCTTCTGACTCGGCGGTCAAACAAAGCTTTGTACAGGAGTCCGCGTGAACTGGACCGAACCAGAACTTCCACAGACTACGGCTGACAAAACTTCACCTGAATGCTTCCAACAGCGTCTAACAGAGTTGAAACAATAATAATCTCACAGCTTCAAATGATAAAAACATGCAGAATCTGCCTGCTTTGAACACTTCCAGCCAAAATCATTATCCTCAGAGTTTAAAACTTGGATCCTTTTATGCAAACATGACGTTACAGTTCATGACTGAGACCACAGATTTATCAATAAACTTTTAGAAGCCGATACGAGGCCACCAGATGTAAGAATTAAAGTGGAGGTCAATATTAATACTGACCTCTTTATCCTTAATTAATCTACTTATTCAGATTGAATAGTAAATTCACGGATTCTCTTCTTTTTCAGTTTATTCAATATTTCTGTGATCTTTATGATGGATAAATAAACAGAGCCATTAAGTGACAAAGACGTTAACTTAGTTTGATATGTCAAAGAGACACTATCATTTATTTAGAATAAATCAACTAAATTAACACCATTACACTTGATTGACATGATTTCACTTTCTTTCAATTTAAAACGTCAGCACACTTAAATTCAACACAACAGACATAAATATTGGATGTTAACATATTTAGTCTGTGGGCTCTTTTAGCTTAAAAATATAGTTTCCAGCTTAGATAGAGAGGGGAAAGAGTAGGAGGAATAAGAGGTTGGAGAGATTAAGTTATTTATCTCGAGTGTAACCAGAGATGACACATTCCATCCGACTTCGGCTAAATCCCAGGTACGTTTGTAAACCGCTCTTTACCTTTTGACGATGCGTCTGATAAAGATATTGCCAGCCTCCCAGGTGCACGGAGTCCTTCCGGCCCTCGTACGTCTGAACTGGTCGTTTACTTCCAACGTCTCCTCGGATCCGCGTCAGCCGTCAGAAACATGTGGCAGCTTCTGGCTGACTTCAAGACGAGATGTTTCTCAAAGGAAGTTCATTAAGAACTTTGGAGCTTTTGCTCGGGGAACTGGATGGAGACGTCCATCAGTTCTAGCTGACAAGTTAGTCTTTGGCTCTTGACCAAGCTTGACCAGCTGCAAGGCAGAGAGCTTTCAGGTCTCCGTCCATTCAAACTCTTTGTCCATTCAAAGACTGAAGCGTTTCCGCACAGTTAGAACTTAAAAGCAGGAACACAGAGAGGAGTTCACTTGCTTTATCAAACCCAAGGTTACAAGCCAGCAGCAGAGAGAAATGTTTAGGAAAAAAGACAGATAACGCTGGAGCCCTGCTCATCAGACTGTCTCTGAGTTTCTAAACAAAACCGTCCGGTCTCTGTGACCCGAAGGCTTCACCTTTAAACACAGCAGTGAAGACAGTAATTAACACATTTCAGAATAACACAGCATAAAAGCACATATCATGAAAATGAGAAAAGTTATTCTTGATTACATTAGAATAAAATCAAGATATAGAAATAGTCTCTTTTAGTGACTATATGTCCTCAGATTATAACTAATGGAATAATTGTGTTAAATGTCCTGCTTTACTGAGAGGTCAGTAAAGGTCATCACTGGACAGTTCAAAAGTACACAGGTGTCTTAAAAGTGGACAAGGTCATGTCCACTACACAGTACACAAGCACAAGGGCACTCATATCTGCTTACACAGATACATGATAAAGGAATACATCACTGATTATCGTTAAAAACAACACTTAGAATATTACTTAATGATATATAGTCAAACATCAAGGATTATGTGTTTACCTGGGTGTTTTATTATTTTCTATATTTGTGATAATGGGTGTGGTTTAGCTATATTCTCACAGACCCAAGTATGGACACTTTAAGGTTTGTCACATGGAATATTAATGGAGCCGGTAGCCAACATAAAAAATATAGAATTTTTAACCAGATTAAAAGATTAAAGGCAGATGTTGTATTACTCCAAGAAATTCATAAATTGGCCTCAACTGTAGATGAGCTAAAATCTTCAGAGTTTCCTAATGTATTCTCAGCCTGTTATAATTCAAGACAAAGAGGGGTGGCAATTTTAATACATACAAATGTTAACTTCACAGTATTAGATCAGGTTATAGACCCGCACGGTAGATATATAACATTAAAGTTATCAATATCTTAGACAAAATTATTGTATTGTTAGCATATATGGACCGAATGTAGACGACGCTGCTTTTTTTCATGATTTTTTTTCCCACTATATCAAAGCACATGGATTCCTCACTGGTGATGGGAG
The DNA here is from genome assembly GCA_038048925.1 of Garcialebias charrua. Taxonomy (NCBI): domain Eukaryota; kingdom Metazoa; phylum Chordata; class Actinopteri; order Cyprinodontiformes; family Rivulidae; genus Garcialebias; species Garcialebias charrua. The sequence goes on along the minus strand of JBBPBX010036160.1, from coordinate 6,448 downwards.
GTGATCTCAACTTTGGTTTAGATGATAAAAAAGACAGACTGAATGCAGCGGGAACTCAACGCAGTTGGCAATCTATAAATATGGTTAAACAGTATATGAATGATTATGGACTCTGCGATGCATGGCGTTCTTTTCACCCTGATAGCAAAGAATATTCTTTCTTTTCACATGTGCATCACTCATATTCTCGTCTAGATTATTTCATAGTAAGCAATTCATTGATGACAAACATTTCAGACACTAAGATACACCCTATTGCTGTCAGCGATCATGCACCAGTTACTGTAAATTTAGATTTAAAAAAAACAACAACAAAAAATATAAATTGGAGATTAAATACATCACTGCTACAAGAAGAAGAATTTTTGCAATATTTTAAAAAAGAATGGGCATCGTATTTAGAGTTTAATGACTTGCCAGGAACTTCAGCATGTACACTTTGGGAGGCTGGGAAAACAGTCATGAGAGGTAAAATAATATCCTATTCAACAAATAAAAAGAAAAAAGAAAATAAACGTATTGAGGAATTAGAGAAATCCATTAAACTATTAGAAGGTCTACAAGGAGAGGAAACACAGCAAAAGCTACGCAAATTAAAATTAGAACTAAATGAATATATTGATAAGAAAAATAAATTCTTGATACAAAGACTTAGATTAGATAATTTTGAGTACGGTAATAAATCAGGTAGCTTTTTAGCTAATCAACTCAAATTAAACAAAGAAAAAACATCTATATATGGTATTAAAGATAAAGATGGAAATATAATTCATGATGAGGGAAAAGTAAACAATGTTTTTAAAGATTTCTATAAAACTCTATACACTCCACAAATAAATCCAGGATATTAATTAATTCTTGGAGAAAGTAACACTTCCAAAACTAGATATTAGTCAATCATCAAAACTAGACTCACCATTAACATCAGATGAGCTCCATGAAGCAATTAAAAGCATGCCTAATAAGAAATCTCCAGGTCCTGATGGATATCCAGTAGAATTCTATAAAAAATTCTGGGATATACTGGAACCGATATTTTATAGAGTGCTACTTGAGTCAGAAGAAAATGGCAGGCTACCAACACATATGAATTCAGCCAACATTAGTCTCTTATTAAAACCAGGCAAAGACCCAGTATTACCTACCAGTTATCGTCCAATCTCTCTTATTAATGTTGATGTTAAAATAATTTGTAAAGTCTTATCTAAAAGACTAGAGAAGATAACTCCTGTTATTATACATCCAGACCAAACCGGATTCATAAAAGGAAGACACTCAAACACAAATACACGCAGATTATATAATGTAATAGAGTATTCGTATTTTAAAAAATATTGAAACAGCAATTTTTTCTTTAGATGCTGAAAAAGCATTCGATAGAGTAAATTGGAATTTCTTATTTGCTACCTTAAATATGTCATGTCATGAACGGCTGCTTCCGTGAAGAACGGGCGGTGGACTCACGAGGTAGCTTGGCGAACTCAGCTTTATTGAACTGTTAATAGCACGACATGTTAACGTCTCGTGTCATATAAATTAAATAAATTTGGATTTGGGAATTACTTCATTAACTGGTTAAAAATATTATATAGTTCACCAACAGCGTGCATCAGGACAAATAATCAATTATCTTCAAGCTTCCGTTTACAGAGGGGCACCAGGCAAGGTTGCCCACTTTCACCAGCATTATTTGCTATTTTTATTTAACCTTTAGCAGCAGCAATAAGGCAAAGTGCTGATATAAAAGGCATAAAGTGTAGAAACTTGGAACATAAAATTAGTCTTTATGCTGATGATGTTTTACTTTTTCTTGAGAACTCAGGAAACTCAATATCTAATGTTATCAAATTAATAAACTCGTTCTCAAAAGTTTCTGATTATTCTATAAATTGGACAAAATCTACAGTTCTTCCAATAAATTGCATGTTTAATAACTCTCTCAATGAAAGACTACAATCAGGTAACATTACATATTTGGGTGTTAATATCTCTCCTAAATTGGAAGACTTAATAAAATTGAATCATATCCCATTATTAAAGAAAATTGAAGACGATCTTACTAGATGGAGATCTCTACCCATATCTCTTATGGGAAGAGTTGCCTCAGTAAAAATGATGGTGCTGCCAAGAATAAATTATTTATTCTCAATGATTCCAAATAAACCTTCAACTGAATGGTTTAAGTCCCTGGACTCTTATATATCTAAATTCCTTTGGAAAAATAAAACTCCACGTATTAGTTTAAAAACATTACAGAAATCTAAAGATACCGGAGGATTAGAACTTCCAAACTTTCATTACTACTATTTAGCCAACAGGTTACAATATATATTACAGTGGTTAAAACTGAATGCACTAGATGAAACTTGGATAGATATAGAACAGACTTTATTTAATAATATTAGGATTTCGGATCTACCATTTATTAGTACAGATTTAAAGGGGACCACACATGCAAAATTCACTTTTTAATGTTTTTTTACTAAACTTTGGGTATTTACTTCATAAAAAAACAGTCCTTGTGCCAAAAAAATGCACCCAGTGGTTTATTTACTCTAAGTAGATTTATTTATTTTTGATAAATACACCAGGATTCACACTTCCTGCATTTATTGACGTCACAAGCCGCCAGCCAATCAGATCAAACCTGAGTCCAGCCCCTCACCTAGCAACCCCTGGTTAGGCTCAACCCACTTCTGTATTAAACACATGACTGTTGTTTTTCATGATTTCATCTCATCTTTTGTTTATATGTTCTTAATTTCATGTGTACAGCACTTTGTTGCAGCTGTGTTTTTTTAAATGGCTTTATAAATAAAGTATAATTGTTATTTTTATGTTTTAGTTCAATTTTTAGTGTATTTGCGATCGCTGCCAACGCGCAGCCGGCAAAAATTAAACGAGCGGACCACAGGCGGAAGGACCGGGTTCGACGGGACCCTCTTCCGGCGCGATGGAGCGGAGCTTCAACTGTACAGCCTTGCAGCAGCCTCGCAGCAGGCTCGCAGCAAGAGGACCTTCTCCTTACAGATTAATTTACGGGAGACACTTGGTGAACTTTGTGTTGTCTTCACTGGAACAGCGATAACTCCCAAAATCTCCGCGTGCTTCACGAGCGGAGCTGGCGAAAACCGGAAGAGGAACAAGCTAACATTAGCTTCGGATTCGGGTGGTCTAATGCTAAAAGGAGCAGCAAACTGCGGCGCGCTCAGACGGGTTTCGGTAAGTTATCTTAAGCTAACACTAACAGTAAGTCAAATGAGTAATAAAAAAAGAGCTAATTTTAAAACAACAACACATTACAGATACTGGCTGTTACAGAGGGCGTGAACAGATCGTTGAAGGGCGTGGACTTCAAGAAACCGGTCGTTCAAAACGAAAGTTAAAAATGGCAGAATTAAAAAGGGTATAATTGATTATCTAATAATTATTTTGTGCATTAAATTGAAGGAATAGGGTCTGGATATCCCACAGAAATACCATAAAAATTTAAAAAATACATCTGAGGTCCCCTTTAAAAAAACATCTCTGCTTCAAAAGTATCAATATTAGCTCATCTCTGACAGCATGGTGGGAGTATCTGAAAATGACAAAGTCTTCACTGTTCCCATGTAGACATACGCCTCTCTGGAATAACCCTGATGTACAGCAATAAAATAATATGTTAAATTTCCCAGGTTGGAGATTGAAAGGAATTGAATGTCTGGAACACATATTTGAGGGTATAGACTTTATTCCATTCAATAAATTAATAATACAATATGACATTGATAATAAATATTTCCTACAATACCAACAAATTAAGTCTATTGTAAAAAAGAAATTTAAGCTTAATAAAACATTGTTGGAAACACCAACATGTGTGTTAGAGTTCATTAATCTTCAACCCCCCAAATTATTATCTAAAATATACAAAAAACTGTCTAGAATCGATGACTCGATAACACTACCTGTTGAAAAATGGGAGTCAGATTTATCAATCAACTTTGAACAAAAAATTTGGTCTCAAGTATGTTTAAATACTTTTAAATTTACTAGAATCTCCAATTTACAATTAATACAATATAAGGTTCTCTATAGAGTACATTATACAGGTCAGCAAATGTTTAAGATGGGTTTTACACCATCTAACAACTGCTCACAGTGCAAAGGCAATATACCTGATGATTATATTCACGCACTCTGGTTCTGTCCACCCGTTCAGAGGTTCTGGGTACAGGTATGTGAAGACTTGTCTAAATGTTTGAAATTTAATATCCCACTCTCTCCATCTGTTTGCTTATTGGGTATCTTTGAAGATGTTATACTAGAAAAAAATACATCCTGTATGCTCTTCACTGCCTTATGCATCGCAAAGAAAACCATACTCGTAAATTGGAAAAATAAAAATAATCTTAGCATTAATCAGTATAAAAATCTTCTGTTAGATCATATTAGTCTTGAAACAGCATCTGCCGACACATCGGATCAATCTATTTGGCATTCTTTGATCGGCTCCGTTACGTAGTGAGGGTGGGGGGTCTGGGATCTGGCCTTGTGGGGCATTGGGGCTGGTGGGGGGGAGGTTGGGGTTTAGGGCGCGGGGGGGTTGGGGCTGCTTGGCGGGGAGGACCCTGCCTTTGACCTGGGAGGACCGGGGGGTTCTGGGGGATGTCTGCCGGCGGCGGCGGTCATGGGTCGCCGGTCGGTGACCCGGCTGTGCTGGGGTGGTTTCGGGGTGGGCGCCGGGAGCTTGGGATTCTGGGGGCGTGTCGTCCCCGGGCTTGGGCCTGGTGGGGATCGGGGGTCTTGAGCTCTGGCGGGCGGGTCGCCGGGCTATGGGCTGGCTGGTGCTCTGGTGCCCGGCTCTGGCCGGGGGCCCTCGGCTCGCTGGTGGGTTGGGGGTTCATGTGCTGGGGGGTTGGGTGTCTGGGGGCGTGACTGGTGGCCAATGGGAGGGGGCGGGTAAACCCAGCCTGGGTGTCTAATGTGTCATGTGTTCTGAAAGTTGTTAATATGAAGGGTGGGTGTAGTATTTCTTCTGGGGTGGGGACTAAGTGGATATCCTTGATGATGGTCTTCGACTAAGCTTGGCCGGTGTACGAGCCCTGGTTGGGGCCTGTTCTCGGTGCTTCCTGGCTCTGTCGGCAGTTGGGCGGGTGCTCTTGGCCGCGTCGTCCATGTGGGATTTTGTGTCTTCTTGGGCGGCGGGCTAACTGCGGTTCGCAGGAGTCGTGGCGGCCCTGGTGGGTGTGGGCTGTTGGTTCTGCTGTTGGCGGCCCTCGGGACCGTGTCCCTCTCTGGTCTTGACTCAATGGCCTGGCGGTCGGAGAGGTGTTTCTTTTGCCTCGCTCCTTGGGTGGACCTTGGCGAACTGGGGGGGAGGGGTGTACGCAGGGTCAGCGGGGGAGCTGACTCGCTGCGGGAGCATTGTTCCTGCAGATATTTTCTCCCCATCCCTCACCACGCACCTCCGCCCTCTTCATCTTAAATTAATACATGTAGGGAATTTGAGTCTCGGGTGTGCTACAACGGTTTTACATCTCTGTTGTTCAGAACCACCTGGGACTCAATTTTATATACACTTTAGACATTCATTCATAAACATCCTCATAAAAGTCACATACGTATAGGGAATGGAATGAGCACTATGGTTATGGGTGGCGGGATGACATCACTCTCGCCCCCATGCCTATGCTCACTCAACATTATGCATTTAGACAATAAGGGCCTGGGTTAGAGTTGGAGTGGAGGGGAAACTGGTACAATGCCAGCCTTTGCTCCTTCTCTTTCCTTTTTAAGTACACTTTAGAACAACACTCACCAACAGTACATTTGGGGACGGGGTGTGTGTGTCGGGGTCTTGATTTGTTAATTTCAATTTTATTTATTTGTGTATTTATTTATATATATATATATATATTTATTTATTTATTTTTCTCTTACCCCCCTGGTTGCCTGGCGGACATTCTGGGGGTGGGCCGTCAGGGGTTGTCCTGGGATGTGGGAGGGTTCGGGGCCTGGGGGTTCGCCGTGGGAGGGGCTGGCGGTGCGCTCCCTCTGGGGCTGCTTGGGCTCGGGTGTCCTGTCCTGTCGGCAGGGCGCGGGTGGGCCGGATCTTGGATGTCTGCTACTCTCCACCCCAGAATGAATGGGCCTACCTCCTGGGTTTGGATGTGGGCTGCCCCATGTAGGGGGCAGGTACATGTCTTGGACCCAGGGGGTATAGAGTGTGCATCGGGATTATGAATGGAACGTGTCGTTATTGTTTGTCTTTCTGTGAGTGAGGGTGAGGATGAGGGTGGGTCTGAATGAGTGTGTCTGTGTATGAATGTTTAAGTGTCAGGCTGGGACTTGGACTGCCCCCTCTCTGATACATCTGAGGCTACTTAGTGTCATGCTCCTGCCACGTGGCCCCCTAGTGGGTGTTCCTTTGCCTGCGGGCGTGCTTGGGGCCCTCACTATCTGG
>JBBPBX010036159.1:12049-23234 GCA_038048925.1 Garcialebias charrua | reverse complement strand
ATGGTCATTGATGGGGTGGGGGGTGGGGGGGTGGTCAGCATTTGAACAGAGACTCAGACTTTATACTCAACTTTGCATTATTTGAGAAATTTGTCACAAAAGCAAGCCTTAAAATGTAGGTTTATAAATGGGCCTAACCAGTATGCTAATTATCCTTGTGCTCTGTCTTCATTAGGACAGGTACCATTAACAGAAAGTGCTATCAGTCTTCAGTTTTTGTGGAATACATACAGAGGGGTAAAAACAAAACTAGTGAAACACTTCAGAGTACTGTAATAGGATACGTGACCAAGAAGGAAAACAAATGTAAAAAATGAAAGCAATAAAAACAAACTTTACTTTCAAAGTGGTAGAGGTGAATCCGTTAAACAGGTGGTGATTAAAAGAGACCTAAATGCAAAATACAAGAGTTGAGAGAAGAAATGAGCAAACAACTAATGACACTTAGACAGAATCTGCAGCTAAACTTAGAGAGGTAGAGTCCAAACATCTGAACGTCATGAAAGCCTTTATACATCTGAAACAGATTAAAACTCCAGGTTTTGATAGGGAGAACAGAACAACCACCAATGGAAGGGATGAAGACAGGGACCATGTTAGACATGATTGCTGATGAGACACAGATGAGAACAATACAAGTGATTGATGCAGAGCAGCAGGAGAAGTAAAACAACAGCATGAAGCTATCAAAAAGACAACCCACGTAAAAACAGATAACGACGAAAATAAACACCTAAACTATAAAAAATAAAATAAAAAATGCTCCAACATTTTCTGCATCTTTGGTCTTATGGTTGCTTCCATTCAGTGTAATAAAACAATTTTGATTAAATTTGCAGTTGTGGCAAGCAACATTCAAATTCTTCCAGTTCAAGTAATTAAATAGTAAATGTTTTTTAAACCAGAAGGTATTTTCTACGTTTTTATAAGTTACTGACTAGCTCATCAAATTTAGAAATTTTTATTATAAAAAGTGTATTTTTTATTTAAAAAAAAAAGTTTCTTCAAAGAATCACATCATCTTTCATTCAACCTTTATTTAGACAGATAAGTCACATTGGGCCTCATGCAAGAACATGTTCGTATTTTTATCCTAAATTTCTCTTACTTTTGTTCGTACGAAGCGTTCGTACGAAGCGTTCGTACGAACATGCCACGTCAGATTCAACAAACTCTTCTATCCTCAGGAAAAGTGTGTAAATGAGCTGCGTACGTATGATGAATTCCACCTGTTCTATCCACCTGCGCGTGCACGCGGAGAGGTTATTTACATAATTCCCACCCCTCAAAACACCATATAAGGCTACGTTTCCTGCCTCAGAGAGCAGGAAGTGTCCGTTCATACAAATGACAGCGAAAAGTAAAAAGGATAACTTTACTGGTGCGGAGATTGAAGTTCTGCTCTCCGAGGTCGAGAAAAGCAAATCTGTCCTTTTTAGCAGCGTCACTCATGGGATTAAAGGACCAGCTAAAGCCAAAGAATGTTTGTTTATAATAAATGTGGACCTTAATATACACATGTCCTGGTGGCTCACTGGGTAACGCAGTGAGCCATTGTTAGCTGCTCCTGACCTTATCTAGACCTCGTGGGTTCTGATTCCCACAAGGTATGACTATTTTTTTTCCTTCTTTCTTTAGATTATTTATTCATTCCAGATTTAAAAAACTTTATGCTTTATTTCTTGTTGTATTGTAAATAGTTTTCTTGTGTTTTTTAAATCTGGAATGAATTAAAAGAAAAAAAAACATTGTCCCATGTGGGAATTGAACCCATAAGGTTCGGAACAACGAGCCAACGCTCATCTCACTGAGCTATCGGAGCTCTATGACTGCAACAGGAGGAGGTCAAGGTAAAGTCTGCGTTACCGAGACAAATTAAACTTAAATTAATTCATAATTTAAGTTGGTTTTAGTTTGAGATCTTCATATTAATATTGTAGTGTTAGAAAACGGCATTGATAACAAATTGATTTTAATTTAAATATTTTAATCCGTTAGTCATTATTACATTTAAAATTATAATTCTAATTCAAACAGAATAACCTATTGTCAAAAATAATTATGGTGCGTGATTTCTTTGGACTCAAAATATTTTCTGAATAACGAAATATAAAGTTATTAGTGAAGAAAATCTGTCTGGATAACAGTAGACTGACTGCTCGTAAAATATACGACAGGTCTGGACCACGTAAATTTTGTTCGTATCTGAAAAATATCTTAGGATATGAAAACATTGTTGAATGCCACAAATGCTCCTAAATCACTCGTACTCACAATTTAAGAACAAATATATGTGTACGAACGGTTCTTGCATGAGGCTGATTTTATTATACAACATATACAGAGCTTTATCAATTAAAAAATCCCTGAACTTTATACAGTACTGCAATTGATCTAGCTATTTTTGTTTTAATGGAATTTACATGATGTTTCCATGTCAGTTTGTCATCAATGATAACACCCAGAAACTTCACTTCACTCACTTTACAGATCACAACATCTTCAATTTCAAATGGATCGTCAACAATTCTCTTTTTGTTACTGAATATCATGTAATTAGTTTTATCTAAATTCAAAGATAATTTGTTTAATTTAAACCAAGTTTGTATTTTTATAAATTCTGTTTTCATCATATCCAAAATCTGTTTTATGTCTTTACCCGAACAGAAAAATGTGGTGTCATCGGCAAAAAGAACACATTTAAGAAGTCCTGACACATTTACCAAGTCATTCACATATAAAATAAATAACTTTGGTCCAAGCACAGAGCCCTGAGGAACTCCACAAGTGATATCACGGAGGTCAGATCTAACATCATTTATTTGCACAAACTGTTTCCTATCTTTCAAATAGCTAGATACCCACTGTAATGCTGGTCCTCTAATACCATATTTATTTAGTTTTTCAAGGAGAATGGTGTGGTCAATGGTATCAAATGCTTTTTTTAGATCAACAAAAACACTAACACAGTACTGTTTATGATCGACAGCATTAGTTATTTGTTCCATTAAATCCATGAGAGCCATTGATGTAGAGTTTTTTCCTCTAAACCCATACTGACTGCTACTTAAAATATTTTGTTTATCAATAAATTGATCCAATCTGGTCACAAATAGTTTTTCTAGAATTTTTGAGAACTGTGGTAACAAGGATATTGGCCTATAATTATTGAATACACATTTATCACCATTTTTAAAAAGAGGAATTACCTTTGCTACTTTCATGTTATCTGGAAATATTCCTGTTGAAAATGATAAATTGCATATACAGGTAGTCCCCGATTTACGAGCGCTCTGATCTGCGAGGTTCCAGACTTACGAGCTGCGAATTTTTGGAAAAAACGAAAAAAATACTGAGTTTTCATGTGTTTTTTCACTACAGTTAGTTAGTTAAGCATATAAACACACGTTTCCGATCATTTTTATGCACTCAAAAGTAGTTTTTAGATGAAAATAGAGTGTTTTTAGTCGCGCTAGCGAAAACCGTTCCAATTTACGAGCGGATTTCCGGATTTACGAGAGAAATGGCGGCCGTTCCAAATTACGAGATTTCCGGTTTACGAGCGCCTCGTTGTAACGGATCTCGCTCGTAAATCGGGGACTACCTGTATATGTAAACGGTTCAATAACATAACTCATTATTTCTTTTACGAACATCATATCCATGTCCACCCAGTCTTTTGATCTCTTGTCTGAGAGATTTTTTACCATTTTCATAATTTCCTCTTTGTTAGTTCCATTAAGAAAAATACTGTTGGTGCAACTTTTAATTGAATGACACACATTATTATCTACTTTTGGTATTTTAGCTGCAAGGCTTGATCCAATATTTACAAAATATTGATTAAATTCATTTACGATATCATTCTCATCATGTATTTCTTTGTCATCTTTCACAAAATATTTTGCAATGTTCGTTTTCGCTTTATGACTTTTTAGAACATCATTTATAACTCGCCATGTTGTTTTAGTGTCACCATTACTCTTGTTTAATAAATCACTATAGTATTCTTTCTTGCATTTTCTTATAATCATTACCAATTAATTTTTACATTTTTCTTCAGCTTGTTGTGTTCTCGTTTTTAAGAAACATGAATACAAGTAATTTTTTTACAAGCATTTCTCAACCCTTTAGTCATCCAAGGTTGGTCGACAATATTTCTTTTTCTACGATTTCTTTGCACACAATTCTTTTCATACAGAGCTTCTAAAATGTTCATAAATTCATCATATGATCTGTTAACATCATCAATATACACGTCCTTCCAGTTTTGCTTCTGTAAATCATCTTTTAATTGATCCATAGCTTTTTTTGATGTGTTTATTATTTTTTTCTTAATTGTAACTTCTTTTGTAATGTTTTGATCATTTCTGTAGATAGTGAAAACTGGTAAATGATCACTTAAATCAGTTGTTAAGATACCACCTGTCATATCCCCATTTGTTATATTTGTGAAAATGTTGTCAATTATCGTAGCACTATGAGTTGTAATTCTTGTTGGTTTTGATATTAACGGATAAAGATTTAAACTATACATTGAATTTAGAAATGTGCTGATGTTATTTGAATCTGTTTTATTTCCCAGGTCAATATTAAAGTCTCCACACAAGAAAACTTTTTTATTTAAACTCTTTTCCAATAGTTGTATGATTTCATCTGTGAATATTTCTATATTTGATCCTGGTGATCGATATACACAACTTATGGATATACTGTAACTCTAAATTGACCCTGGGTGTGAGTGAAACAGGTCCCTCTTGTAAATGAGTCCCCGTGGCTCAACGAGGCTAGCCTGTATAAATAAAGGTTGAATGAATGTTTTTAGCATTTTCGTTTAATATTTCTATTGTTATTATTTCCATAAGATTGTCAACAATTATTGACATTTCATTAATTATTCTACATTTATTTCATTTTTGACAAATAGAGCTACTCCACCACCTTTTTTATTGTTTCTGTTTAAATGATATAATTCATATCCTTCGATGTGAACATTATTTTTGTTTTCATCATTAAGCCATGTCTCTGACAGTGCTATTAATGTAAAAGTTCTGTTTAACTGTTTTAAATAATCTGTTATTTTGGATATATTTGCATTTATACTTCTACTATTGATGTGAATAATAGAGAGATCTCCATTTGTTATATTGATGTCATTAAACTGTTCTTCATTATAATATTCAGTCTTTTATAGCAGGGTACAAATTTGCATCAACCACATCTTCAACATTGTATATTTTAATGTATTTGTTTGTTTGTTCATTTTTGTCAATTTTTGTGTATGAAAATGTGATAATGATTGGTGATTTGTCATTTTTGAGCTCATCTAAATGTGTCTAAGTCTTTCAGATCTTTTATTATTTTAGCTTGAGAACTTTCCTGTCCTTTGATCCATATGTTTCCGTTTCTTGTCCAAGTTTGTGCTATTTTTTTTGTTCTTTCTCAACAACCTTGCTTCACGTGCAATGTTTGCGTTTTTTTTAGTTAGGTGTTCATTCATGTAGACATTAGTGTTTATGAGTTTCTTTGACTGCATCATTACACTGTTTCTTTGTTTCCTTCCAATGAATCTGACAACTATTGATGGTTTAAGTTTGTTAGCTCTATTGGGCAGTGTATAACAGATGGAAATATCATCATGTTTAATGTTAATGTCTTTGCCACTTAAGAAAGTGACTACCTGATCCTCCAGAGACTGCAGTTGTTCTGGTGGTCCTCCTTCAGTCGTGTTAACGCCTGCAGTTACTTCTGCCAATGTCTGGCGTTTAAAGACCGTGTAAAGTGAATTTCAATATTTTCTTCAATAAACATTATAAATGTCATAATTGTAATCTTGTAAATGAGTAAAAAGTCTCAAAATTGTAGCTCAATTAATTTTGGAGTTATAGATCAAACTTTGTTTAAAGATATGTCTGCTTCAGGATTTTTTAGGCGTGGTTTAAATGTGACCGCGTTTCGTCACGCGGTCTAAAGCCCCACCCCCTGCAGCTCCAGCCGTATAAATTTGTTCTTCGCATCGGTGGAGCCATTCACTCGCGAATCGCAGATAGCATCAGATAGCAATAGCATAGATATTTTGTTCATTGTTAGCTAGCTAATCAATTATGCCTCGTTCCTGCATCTTCCCTGGATGTCGCAATGGTCAGGGCACCCGCTTGGTGACTTTATTTAATTTATTTTATTTACTTGATCTCTGCTGCTGTCAGCCGCGGACACACAGAGTGGACCTCACATCCCCCGCGTGCAGCCACTGACACACAGAGTGGACACACCGTCCCCAGAGCACAGCCACTGACAAACAGAGTGGACACACCGTCCCCAGAGCACAGCCACTGACACACAGAGTGAACCTCATGTCCCCTGCGCACAGCCACTGACACACAGAGTGGACCTCACATCCCCCGCGCGCAGCCACTGACACACAGAGTGGACACACCGTCCCCCGCGCACACAGCCACTGACAAACAGAGTGGACACACCGTCCCCCGCACACAGCCACTGACAAACAGAGTGGACACACCGTCCCCAGAGCACAGCCACTGACACACAGAGTGGACCTCACGTCCCCCGCGCACAGCCACTGACACACAGAGTGGACCTCACGTCCCCCGCGCACAGCCACTGACAAACAGAGTGGACACACCGTCCCCGCGCACAGCCACTGACACACAGAGTGGACCTCACGTCCCCCGCGCACAGCTGCTGTTATGTATCTGTGTGATTTCACATTGTGTGCTCACATTCTAAGAAAATAAAAAGTTTGACGAATATTTTGCTGACAATTGCTTTTCACTGACCTCTTTGGTTTCCTATATTTTTATCTGGAGGTTCAAATGAGTAGGGCTGGAGAACTCCTATTAGGCTGCCAGCCTTCGCGAACATCTTCAGGGGGCAGGACACGGGGGCAGTACTGCGCTGAAACCACGCCCACGCGCTGACACGCCCCCAGCGTTTCAGACCAGGGCACAATTATGTTTTTTCATTATTTTTGAGACTTAATTTTATAAGGAAAACAATGTTTTTAATCAGTCAGATTTATATGGGTGATTCATAACACATATTTAAGCCGTGTGACATACTCAAAACACACATTTAATTTCACTTTACACGGTCTTTAACCTTGAGTCCAGAAATTACCAGATTCTCGCCTTTTATGTATTGTTCCATGTCATCACACTTTTGTTCCATTTGAGCTAATCGTTCATCTCTGATCAATCAAGGGACTACTGCAATCCATAAAGTTTCTTAAGCAGTGATATCTGACCAATTGGAAATTATTTTTAGGTAAATGTTCTAATTCTTGAGCAGTTTTATATTTACAAGCTTCCCCAGGAACGTTCAGAATTCAAAGAGTTTTCAATAGAAAACCTAACAATATTCTCAGAATTTGAGTTGCCCAATAGTCTGTCACAGCCTAGTGAGATATTTTTTCACTTAAATTGGCCAATTACATATTTTAAAACTATGAACTTCATTGATGCTTATTTATTGATTAATTTCTTTTAATTCAAAATGTTTCATCTATTTTAAGTTATCTTTTAAGATAACTTTAAAAAGAAGAGCAGAATTAAAGCTGAAATGGAAAGACAAGGTTCTTTGGGAGTATTTTATCTTGTTCTATTCAAATTTCAGTGCAACATCTTTGATTTCCATGACCCAAAGTGAGGTAAGCCTCGGGGTGGTGACAGACTGTCAACCCTCCCCTGGGGGCAGGAGCTGAACTCTTCAGCTTCTTAATGATGTGCCTGTCTTTTGAACGAAAAAGCCGGAGCAGCCTACTTAGCAGACTTAACTACACATAAAAGGTGGGTTAAACAGGGGGGAAGACAAAGGAGACACTGTGATGAAGACTTGATGAAAGCTGAGCTTTTCAAAAATTTAATTAAAACTGAAATGAGTTTAAGGCATTTTTATGACAAGTAAATCATAAAGAAAAAGTCAATGAAAGCAGGGTTCCTGAAAAAAGCTTCCAATTGTCCTCAGACAATTCTTTTAAAGAATTGAGCAAAGACAAGATGCACTGAAATACATATTGCATAAATGATATGCAGTAATACAGCTGTTGTCCCATTGTCACACTCTAAATATGAGCATTTTCAATCTGGAGGGCTTCGCATAATCACTGTTGCCAAGATGGTGTAGTGGTTAGGGCGTTTGACTTGGGACCCGAAGGACGCGGGTTCGCGTCCCGGCCACTACACACCTTGGGGTGTCTATGAGTGCACACCTATTTCTCCAGCTCCCCGAGCGCCTTCTATGGCTGCTCACTGCACCACCTGGTAGGTGGTTGGGTTAAATGCAGAGACGAATTTCGTCTGTGTATGGGAAACATACGCAGATGACAAGATTAGACAATTATTATTATTATTATTATTATCCATTACATCCCCCATCATGCTGCCGAATGGCAGCACACACAGTCACATTGCTCTCAATCATCCTTTAATTGACGCCGTGCCATGTTGTGCTGGTATTACCAAACACAGCCTTCTCCGCTCCAGTATCTACCCTCCCGTTACGGTAAAACATCCCAGGGCTTCTTTCTCTGCAGCTTCAACTTTAGATCCATTTAAGCTGTCCTGGAAGCCAGTTTGGTCCATTTTAATGTTCTTATCATCTCCCATTTGATAAATGCATGAACTGTTAGCAGCCTGAACAACAAAGAAGTCAAGAATATCACACACATGGCAGGAGAAAAGGAAGTAAAGCCTGTGATGAAAGCAGAGATGCCTGAGGCTGCAATGAGTGGCCACAAGGACTCCTTTTCTTCTTCTGCTTTTTCTGAATTATTAAATCACACAGACAAAGGAACAACTATCATACCTCAGTAAAAGACAATGCAACTAAGGGAGGAAATAAATACAGTTGAAGTACCAAGCTAAAGCATAAAAAACAATCATACAGAATTCTTGAGTGTTCTATCAGTTAAAATCTTACTTGTTGTAAGTAAGTACTTGTTGTAGACAAGTCTTTGAATAAATTCAGGTTAGAAAATAAGTTTAGTTCCATGGTAACTCTTTTTTTCTATGACTGTTCCCAACAGGCTTCCCACAAGGATGTCATGAGCTCCCACCTGTGTACTCGACTCACTTATGATTGTTCTACAGTGTCCAGGAATTTATGCAGTAAAAATTGTAGAAAGCACTGCTGTTGCTGATTGGATTGGAAGATTGGAATTATTACTTAAAAAAGGACAAAGTACACAAAATTCATACTTGATTCGTGTTTACAAATACAGATAAAACTATATGTTTAACAGTCTGTTAAAATATATCCAAATGCAGGAAACCTTTTTCAAACTAAGGGCCAATTTCAGAATCTACATGTACAGGTAGTCCTCGACTTACGACGGCCTCGACTTACGACGTTTCGGGGTTACGTCACGTATCATCAAAAAAATATAAACTTTTTTTAAATAAATCAATAAATGTACAGTACTGTAAAGTTATCAAGCACTTAGCCTATCCTAACACAGTTTTTAAAGATGAAGGAGCACGTTTTACTTTTAATTTTATTTTGAATTTTTTTTATTTTGAAAGCCTAGTTCTGACTTCCTTCCTGTTTTGACGGCAGAAGCAGTAGCTTGACAACGGAAAAACACAGAAAGACCCGCTCTGGACGGAGCTTCACGGCACAATCAGCAAAGCAGTGGACAGTACAGGTGGAGATTAAACGCTCTGGACAGAGGTTGACGGCAGTCTTACAACATAATATGACAGATGGACGGCAGATGGACCGAGCTGATGGCGGTTTTGTGTCATAAACAAATATTGGATGGACGGACGGACGGACGGACGGACGGACGGAGGTAGGCCACGTACAGAAAGCTATTGTAGTTAGCCAGCTAGCTCCCTTTATGTGAATGGAGCCTGCTAGGGAGGAGGGAGACGATTCAACTTGCTCTTTCGTCTTTAAACAGCAGATGGACGGCAGATGGACCGAGCTGACGATGGTTTTACGTCAAAAACAATGGATGAACGGATGGACTGAGGTAGGCCACCGTACAGAAAGCTACAGTAGTTAGCCAACTAGCTCCCTTTATGTGAATGGAGCCTGCTAGGTAGGAAGGAGACGATTCAACTTGCTCCTTCGTCTTTAAAAACTGTGTTAGGATAGGCTAAGTGCTTGGTAACTGTACAGTACTGTACATTTATTTATATACCTGTATATACATATATTTTAGTATGTACGTATTTTCCGACTTACGTCGAAATTCGAGTTACAAACGGGCGTAGGAACGGAACTCTGTTGTAAGTCGAGGACTACCTGTACTCAAATGATACCCACATCGTTTCTTGGTCACAGGTTCTTCAACAAGTTTCATTGGTCTCATTTGATGTTCTCCATTGGGCTTTCGACATTGTAATCAGAGATTACTGAAAAAATCAAGAGATAGAAGTATTTTACGTTTCACATATCATCTTGAGGGCCAGATAAGAAGTCAACGAGGGCCACATTAGACACATATGCTATAAGGACTCTTGTTATCACTCTTTGTCTCTATGTAAGCAGAAACAGAAAAAAATAAGTTTTCTTACATGATCTCTTCTCATGCAGGCCCTCTGCATACTCCACTCTAATAAAAATATTTTTTGTTCCTTAAAACATCTAAAAACACACACAAAGTGAACTAAATGTGTGTGATTTTAAATGTGTTCTTTGACTCCAAAGGTTTGTAAAATATTTGCAGCCTTTTTGTTCCCCAGGTGTTTCATCTAAGCAGCATAAAACAATAAAACAGGAAAGATGGAGCACCTTCCCTTAAAACTTGAAGCAACGACACAACTAAAAACAAAATACAATAATTGAGGAAGCCAATATACACGAGGTTTAGAGAACACAGAGACAGTGATATGATCTGGTGAAATAAAGGTTAAGTGCAGTGTGAATGGAAACATAGTTGAGGGTGGGGTGTTTTCTGGGGTGAGAATGCACTAAGGGAATAGAGGCAAAATTTTTTGCATTTGAAAACACTAAAACTTTAAAAATAAAAAGAGCTAGGAAGACAGTGCACAAAGGAATCTTCACAACGCCTCTGGAAAAGAAAAGGGCGGGGGAGCACTTCGTCTGTTTCCTCTTGCCTGGTAAAAATGTCTCCACGTTGATCACGGTTTATCGTGTGAAGATGCATTGGCAGTTGTTGACAGAGACAGAGTTTGCGATGATAGACACGGTTATTCCGTGG
>JBBPBX010036158.1:0-19584 GCA_038048925.1 Garcialebias charrua | reverse complement strand
CATATATATATATATACATATATATAAACCAGTCAGAAAAAAGTCACAAGCCGTGTTTCTGCTCGCTTTTTCACCCCTCTCAGCTCAGAGTTCAGTATCGTTCAGGGGGGTGTCTTTGAAGCCAGCTGCAGTATTCTTAAACAGCACGCTTTGTTTACACAAACATATGGTTCATGGGCAGAGACAAGAAAGATTTTTGGGCTTGTTCTGGGAGACAAATGAGCTTCTTGTTCTCATGGCAGAGGGGAAGAATATTCTCAGCCATAATTCTAAAAACATCCATAATCTTTGACCAAAAAAATCCTGACAACTGCAGAGTGAATGGCTTCAAAAGGACTAGGTTGCATTTACAGTAACCTGCTTCTAAACTAAGGGGTCCTACTTAAATGAGGGCAATTCTTTTTAGAGACTGTTGTGTTCACATACAGTATATATTATTAGTCTTTGAAAAATACTTGCATTAAAAAACCTGAAAGATGAAACCAGCACACACAAACCAAGCTCAAATTAGCCCTAAGTAAACTATCAAAATTGTTTTAGATTACTTTCATCACTGTCTGTTGTTTGGGCCATGGATGCATTAGTAATGATCAAATAATTTCTAACAATCTTGTTTAAAGTTAAGCATTGGACTGGCTACAGTCAAAACATAACAGTGCAGATATGAACGATGAGTAACTTTATAAATGGGAATGCACCATGTAATCTTACTCTGTAGTATGTTGCTAGTCCCATACATCCATCCATAGTTAAACTTTTCATCTACACTATACAAAGTTGTCTTGGTCTGATGATCACTGACCTCATTCCCACAGTCTTGATTGCTTATTATTTTCATTTATCCATTTCTTGCATGCTCACATTCGGTAATATTTCAGAAAAGTTTTATGCTTAAAGGTGCAGTCTGCAGTTTCTGTAGTGTTACGGCTGGCTCAGGCCGAACACATTAAATGGACAAAGGACACAAGAAGGCAGAATGTAAAAATAAAAAGCTTTATTGAAAACTGCCCGACTCCTCCCTCCAGGTGCGGAGTGCACCGTCTTCTGGCACAGGGCAACAAAAAGGGAGCAAAAATAGACAGACAAAAGTACAAATAAATGGTGGACAAGAGTGAGTCAGCCAAAAAGAATATAACGTCCCCAGCGTCGGCCCAACCCATAAAAACAGGGCCGTCGCAGCCTATCTGGAGACGGACTACCTGACCAAAAGGGGACCCTAGGGGTAAAAGAAAAACGATATAACTGGACTACCGATCTCACTCTGTCATTAGGCAAACCAACAAAAACTCCAAACAGCTCCAAGCTCCAAACAGCTCCAAACTCCAAAACAGCTCCAAGCTCCAAACAGCTCCAAGCTCAAAAATGTTCCTGGTTAAACCAGCTTAAACTAACCACACAGGTCAGCATCCCTGATATCAATTATCATTAGCAGGATCCTAATGTCATCAATGCAGCCTTCAGCTACCCAGTGCACTAAGCACAACAAAAGTCAAAAGATGAGCAAACATTCCTAAGTGCATCAAGCACAGTCAAACTCCACAAACAAATGAGCTGACACAAATGCAACTAGCAGTCAAGACCAAACATGAGCTAGTAGCCACTCTTTAAGTGCATCTAGCAGTCAAGACCAAACATGAGCTAGTAGCCACTCTTTAAGTGCATCTAGCAGTCAAGACCAAACATGAGCTAGTAGTTACTCTTTAAGTGCATCTAGCACAGTCAGGACCAAACATGAGCAATCAGCTACTCACCAACAATCTTCTAGACAGAAGATCAAACTTCCTGACAGGGGCGGGCGGAGAACACCCCACAGTACCCAAACAGTACTCAAACAGTACCCAAACAGTACTCAAACAGCTCAGCAACAAAGCAACCAAACTCTGAGCTCACAACACTCCGCATTCAAGCACAGTCAACTTGAAGTATATATAGGCGTGGCTCTCAGGTGTTCCTGGCTGAACACACACAAGCCTGATCACAATCAGACTAATTAACCACACAAAAGCATGACTGCAGTCAACATACATAAGAACTAAAAGGTGTCAGCATTGGCAGCTTCCTCAGGATATGTAACACCTCCACCACCAGTGTTTTTGTATGGGGGAAAATGTAGTCTGGTGAGGACACCGGCTACATAGCACCATACAAAAAAGGCAAGTTGGGGCAGGATACTCAAAAGGTTCTAAAACCAAAACGACGTCTTGGGTCTGGTTGTATCCTAAAAAGCTTTTGCTTATCAACCCGCCAAACACCAACACCATGTTTGATGAGGTTAATCAGAAAACAAGAGCGTTGTCTCTCATTTGTAGACAGAGGGCAGCTGTTCTCCTCCACTTCAGTACTGGTCAGTACTGGACAGCTCTCTCTGGTCGGCTGTAACAACACCTTTTTGTCAGTTTTAGCAGCTTTGATTTCAGCTACTCTGTAAATACAGAAAAGTGTGTTAGATGCAGAATCATGCACAATACTTCCAATACAAGGCTCTAGCTTGTCATCTCTCACAAGCAAAAATAAAGCATGTTCTGCTGCAGTTCTAATCAATGGTCTCACATAGTCCATCAATACTCTCTCATTCTTCACAGTGGCTGGAACGGGAAAAGAAAGAGCAGGAGGTTTTGTTGCGTGTGACTTCACCTCCTCTGAGATCTTCAGGTCCTCACTTGACTGAACTGGGAGTAGTTCAGTGTCAAACAACTGTAAAAAACAGTCACTGAGATCGACGTCATCTTCTTCCTGAAGATGAAGCAAGAGTTTCACTTCCTCCACTGGAATCGGTTTTTCTTCACAGTCCATCAGGAAGCTATTACTCAAAACAAACTCATCCTCTTCTTCCTCCGGTTGATGTTCTAGAGGCGCCCCCTTCTGTTGAGGTGTGAGAGGCACCCGCATAGACACAGATGATGCATCAAAGTCAGGACATGCTAGGGCTGCTTGAGTGCAAAGCACTGGTGCAGTAACCACCGGATGACAGGCATGTTGAATTGTCAGCCTTCTCAGTCGTTCCAAATCCTCTTGTTCCTGAAGACGCTTAATTTCATCCAGAGCAGCTTGAAGTCTCTGTTGCTCAAGCTCTTGTTCTTTCAAGAGAGCTTGGTGTTTAATCATTAAGTTTCTTTTTTTAATTTCGAACTGCTCTAAAATAAGCTCTTTTTCTTTCCTTATTTGTTCATCATGTTTTCTTTTTAAAGCAGCTTCATTTTCCTTTTCCTTTAGACGCTCTGTATCATTTACCTCAGGAAAAATGTCAAGCATAAATAATTTAGTCAACAGTTCACCTTTAAAATGTTTTTCATGAATGCGGCTTCTTATATCAATGTTGAAGTGTTCTGCCACACTCAACATTTGTTCTATAGTGCAGTCAGCAAAGACCTGCACCGTGGGCTGTTCAATAAATTTCTTCAAATTGAACTCCATGATGTGAACACAAACAGCTTTTAAGCTGTACCCCTCTTCTAATGACTTTCACTGTAAACAACAGCAAAATCACAGCTGCATTTGAACGCAGCACAATCCAAAAACACACACACACACAGCTGCGTGTTTCAGCTCAATCAGCAACCAGGAGCTGGTCCTGTCAGCTCCAGAGAGAGTGCAAACTACAGCACACAGCTGTCACACACCAAATGTAAAAAGGAGCAGTTAATTCTATTAACTGCTGTCCAAAAACACTTGGCTTCAAAAGACTTCACCACACTCTCAATATTTTAAGCACAAAACTCAATGTCTGCTCAAAACCAGACTTCCAGAAACATGCACAGCGCTGGACCCTCGTAGGCGGGTCAAAAAACAGCAGGCTTAATTAATTAACCCAACAAGGATCACAACAGCTCAACAAGGACTCAAAAAAAATCCAGACAATGTCTCAAAGATCCAGGCAAGGACTCAAAAGGGATTCAAAAATCCAGACAAGGGCTCAAAAAGGATTCAAGATCCAGACAAGGAGTAAAAAAAAGGATCCAAGATCCAGACAAGGAGTCAAAAAGGATTCAAGATCCCGGACGAGGCGCCCAAAATATGTTACGGCTGGCTCAGGCCGAACACATTAAATGGACAAAGGACACAAGAAGGCAGAATGTAAAAATAAAAAGCTTTATTGAAAACTGCCCGACTCCTCCCTCCAGGTGCGGAGTGCACCGTCTTCTGGCACAGGGCAACAAAAAGGGAGCAAAAATAGACAGACAAAAGTACAAATAAGTGGTGGACAAGAGTGAGTCAGCCAAAAAGAATATAACGTCCCCAGCGTCGGCCCAACCCATAAAAACAGGGCCGTCGCAGCCTATCTGGAGACGGACTACCTGACCAAAAGGGGACCCTAGGGGTAAAAGAAAAACGATATAACTGGACTACCGATCTCACTCTGTCATTAGGCAAACCAACAAAAACTCCAAACAGCTCCAAGCTCCAAACAGCTCCAAACTCCAAAACAGCTCCAAGCTCCAAACAGCTCCAAGCTCAAAAATGTTCCTGGTTAAACCAGCTTAAACTAACCACACAGGTCAGCATCCCTGATATCAATTATCATTAGCAGGATCCTAATGTCATCAATGCAGCCTTCAGCTACCCAGTGCACTAAGCACAACAAAAGTCAAAAGATGAGCAAACATTCCTAAGTGCATCAAGCACAGTCAAACTCCACAAACAAATGAGCTGACACAAATGCAACTAGCAGTCAAGACCAAACATGAGCTAGTAGCCACACTTTAAGTGCATCTAGCAGTCAAGACCAAACATGAGCTAGTAGCCACTCTTTAAGTGCATCTAGCAGTCAAGACCAAACATGAGCTAGTAGTTACTCTTTAAGTGCATCTAGCACAGTCAGGACCAAACATGAGCAATCAGCTACTCACCAACAATCTTCTAGACAGAAGATCAAACTTCCTGACAGGGGCGGGCGGAGAACACCCCACAGTACCCAAACAGTACTCAAACAGTACCCAAACAGTACTCAAACAGCTCAGCAACAAAGCAACCAAACTCTGAGCTCACAACACTCCGCATTCAAGCACAGTCAACTTGAAGTATATATAGGCGTGGCTCTCAGGTGTTCCTGGCTGAACACACACAAGCCTGATCACAATCAGACTAATTAACCACACAAAAGCATGACTGCAGTCAACATACATAAGAACTAAAAGGTGTCAGCATTGGCAGCTTCCTCAGGATATGTAACAGTAGTGCAGTCTGTAAGTTTTCTAAAAATATATTTTTAACATATTTCTTCACTCTGTCACTATCTCCTGACAGACTGATGTTAGACAAAGTAATCTCTGAAAAAAACTATAGTCCCCTTGCTTCTCCAGGTGTTACTAAAAGCATTTCTAAAAAGCCACAGTGACCCGCCGTTAACCAGCCAATAAAAACAGAGTTTTTAACCAGCCAATAAAAACAGAGCTTCTCACTTCTCACGCTCCTAACCCACGCCCCCGCCTGTCCCAGCCCCAGCGGCCGCGCACGTTCTCGTTCAAAGGATTGCAAAGCGATGCAAAACTGTTTTGTATGTGACACAAATGTATTAAATTCCCCTTCTTCATCCCTGATCTGGACTTTTCTTTTGTTTTTTTGCCAAAAGTCAAGTGATCGCTTCCTCCTCCGCTGACTCCATGACTGAAATGATGGAAATGAATGAATTTGTCACGAGCGAATTAAACTCGGGTTCAACGTGGCTGCGCGAGGCTCTGCAGATTTCCTGGTGTTCTGGTGTGCTGGACCAGCGCTCCATGTTTTTATTTTATTTTTTAGAACGTTTTATTAACATATAAACACAGAACTTCGCAGCGGCTGCCACAGGACATGCAGTGGAGGCGGAGCTAAGAAGGCAGAGCTGAATTTCAGCAGAGCAAGGGGGAGCAGAGCCATATATGGCTCTGAGGGGGAGGGATCAGAATGCTTTCCCTGTTGAATTTTTTTCTAAGTGCTGCGTTTACAAAAGCTGTAGAGTGCACCTTTAATGTTTTCTGTTAGGTTTCACCAGCTGATTGAAGATTCAAGAAATCCATCCCTCCATCCATCCATCCATCCATCCATCCATCCATCATCTTCAGTTTATTCTAAAGTCAGGTTGCAGGGGCAGCTGCTTGAGCAGAGATGCCCAGTCATCTCTTTCCACAGCCAACTCTTCCAGCTCGCCTGGGAGGATTCCAAGGTTTTCCCAGACCAACCAAGAGATATAGTCTCTCCAGCATGTCCTGGGTCTTTTCCAGGGTCTCCTCCCAGTTGGACATGCCCGAAGCACCTCCCTAAGGAGGGGCCCAGGGAGCATATTTACCAGATACCTAAATCACCTCAGCTGGCTCCTCTCGATATGGAGGAGAAGCAGTTCTACTCTGAGCCGCTCCTGGATAACTGATCTTCTCACCCTATCTCTAATGGAGAGTCCAGCTACACTGCGGAGGAAACTCATTTCAACCACCTGTCTCCAAAAATTCAAGGAATTAATTCTGTCAAATGTCTCAAAGTTTTATTATGAAATTAGTTACATCTATTCATAGTTAGGGATTGGATCTACCACATAACTTGGTGAAACAAAGCAGCCATTGTATTGAAGATTAATGGGTTGTGTCATTGTCCAGTTGCCCAGAGCCCCAGGGATTTTTTTGTGTGCAAAGGCTGAGAGCATCCAACTATAGCATTGTGCTAGTGTGGATGTTTTAGTTGAAGCTCAAGAATTGTTTTTTTCTTTTTCTTTTTTATCCCTGAGGGGCAATTTGTTTCACAGTCAAATAGGCACACAAAAACATCCATACTACACAAGACATTTAGATGTTAAATAACTACAGGAATCATCAATGTTCATTGAGAAGTCTGATCGCTACAAGGGTGAATGAGTTTTTCACTCTGTTCATCCTACATTTGGGCTGCAGATACCTGCATCCAGATGGAATAAACTTGAGCTCACCATGGACTGGGTGATCAGGATCTGCCAGAATCAGCCTGGCCTTGTTCATTGACCTCAACTTGTGTAGGTCAGTAAGGTTCTGTAGGGCTATGCCAGAAGTTTTGCTGCACATCTTGACAATCCCAGAGAGTCTGTTCCTGTTTTTGCATGTTAAAACTCCAAACTAACAGATGAAAGTGAAAGTTAAAAGAGACTCAATAAAACATGAATAAAACGTTCTCATAAAAGTATACTCAAGATTAAAACCACGGAGCTTCTGATAAAAATACATTCTCTGGTGGGTCTTCTTGCAAAGTGAGTTTGCATGTGCATCAAAGGTCAGTTCCCAGATATTCACAGTACGGTATGTTATTGAACTACCTCAACATATTAACTGTTAATGACAACAGGAGCTGCAATTGAAGAGTTTTTTTTTTCTGAAATAAATGGAAATCTCCTTTGTCTTAGAAACATGTAGCTTTAAAAAAGGAAGATTCCCACCATTCAGTGAAGTCCCTGACCACATGGCCAATCATCTGGGTCATCACTGCTAATAAGGGACAGGATGACAGAATCATCAGCAAATGTGACATTGTGGGAACAGGCTATGACAATTGTTTGAATATAAAATTAATTAAAGGGGCAAAAGAACACAGACCTGAAGGGAACCGGTAGTGGCAAATACAGTAGTGTGTGTTTAGTGTGGCATGTTTTGGTATGTTAATGCTGGCTGATGTGGTACAAAAACAAGGTTTTCTAACCAAACATCTGATGGGTGGAGCAGGTTGTGAGAGCATTGCAGGTTCATTATTTAGGATGAGTGCATCTAAGTTTGCTCTGCAAACTGTGTCATAGCTTGTATAATTCACTGTATACATGGCTTGGATGAACATCCATCCACTTTCTGCCACTTATTTGGTGGTGAGGTCAAGGAGGCAACAGGTCAGTGTTTGAAACCTTGATGGAACCCACAAAAATAATGATAAGCAGTTGTTTCTTTTGCAAAAATATAATGTTTACATGTATGGACTATATTTAGTAATAATAAACCAGCTTGAGACAAGTCAAAAGATTAATAGAGGACTGCAGATCTGCTCATACATATTTTCACACAAAGCAGGGAGGTGCAAAAAAAAAAAAAAGATTGGAGATGCATGTAGACTAAGTCCAGTCAGATCAAATGTGTAGAACAAAAATTCTAAAGAAGCAAAAAAAAAAAAGAGAAAAGAAAAGAAAAGAAAAGAAAAGAAAAAAGAAAAATAAATTAAATGATTGCCTGGGCACCAAAGCTCTTAGCCTGTGTAATTATCACAGCTACCACATCGAGATAAGCCTCGAAGAGGTCAATAAGGAAAACCATTAGATAATAAATGACCACTACTATAATGC
This sequence comes from Garcialebias charrua, assembly GCA_038048925.1. NCBI lineage: Eukaryota > Metazoa > Chordata > Actinopteri > Cyprinodontiformes > Rivulidae > Garcialebias > Garcialebias charrua. Next base: position 11,321 of record JBBPBX010036158.1, on the reverse strand, counting down.
CAGTGTAACAAGGCCTATAGGAATCAGAAAATGCATATCAACACATTAAAATAAGTAATAACAATCAGTACCTCAAAACTAATGTGACCCAATGATGATCCCTCCTGGTTTGTAGTGATCATTAACTTATAATACCCTTATTTAAATAAGACATTAGGGTAATTTTAGAGTTGAATTAGTTCCTTACTTATATTTATGCCTCTAACTTCCAGACTTTTCTTCTTACTGGGTTGAGAGCTCAGGCAGTTTCACTCAATTTACGGGTAGGTGACTGAAAAAGGAAAACGCAATGTTTTGTATTTTTCTCTGTGTTTTGTGCTCTAATAGCAGAAACAGGATTTTAACTAGATTAAAATTTAAAAAGCAACAGTGGCCTGGATAAAGCCCAGGAAGGTCTACACATTATTCAAGGCACCTGCGTGGCCTTGTCTGCACATCCACATCCTTCCCCCTTCAGACAGCACTGATGTAGGATTAATGGTGTTTTTGCACCTATCACTCTAGAATTACTCTCCCCTTCTAATACACAAAAACATATTTTGATCGACTCACATGTCCTGTCCTTTAGCAATGCAGTTTTTATTGTATTTTTTAAAGCTCTCCTTGCCTTTCAGAATTCTCATGTTCTTCAAACCAGCTTTGTTTCTTCCCTTCACTGACTTGTACATGAGAAGCATTGAATATATCACCAACTCTATTAGAAATAAACATTAGCCTTAAGGGGCAGCCTGGCATGTAACACAAAGTGCCATGTGTGTTTGTATGTATGCACATGCATACTAACTTCTGTGTATAAATGTAAAAAAAATTCTAAATCTTCACATGTTGTTAAAGAAGAGAAAAGGGCAAAGATAAATATATGTGGGGGCAGAGAGTAGGAAGGCAGGGGATGGGGTCTACTGGAAGCATGTTGCATTGAGGTCAGTTTTGCAAAGATTAAACACAAGCACCCACATTTCACTTTCTATTCATGAAGGGGGGTGGGGGGGAGTCTGATTAGTCATTAAATTAACAGCCTGGTGTCACTGCCTGTAAAAGCTTCCATTTATTTGTAAATATGCTGTAAATGCAGTCTCTCCGAGAGCCATTATGTTCAAAAATTTGCAATGATTTATGATGCTTCAAACAATTTGAAACAGCTTGATCTTGATTTTAAGCATGACTGTTGTTGTGCATCATCACACACACTCCACTTGTTGTGAGTGCCAGTTTGGACTTTAATCAGTTTCTAGTGTTTTTGTTCCATATACTGACAAGTAAACAATAAGTTATGTATATGGGTATACAGCAACATTATAGAAATTCTGACATTCTGCATCCATTATTTAATTAATTGCAAATTATTTTAGTACTATTTCATATTCCTTAATGTGTTTTAGAATAAACTGACAACTTTGGATTGTTTTCTCAGAATGTGGTTAACCAAAGCACAGGAAAATGAAGTAAGGAACAACCATACATTTACTACCTCAATCCAGGGAATTAGATAATGGAATGGCTTGGAGAATGTAGTTAAAAATGCCAGGTCAATGTTTACATTTAAGAAAATGATCAAAACGAATGTGTAAAAAAAAAAATGAAATAACGTACAATGTGTATTGTATTAGTTAGAAAATTAGAAAGAGTTAGTCATTTTGTACTGTTGGTTGAAGATTATTATTGTTTAATCTGATTGTTGGAAAAAAGGGGCAGATATAATAAGATGTATTCTTCTTTCTGCTACCTTTCTTTTTTATATATTTTGTACATTATCATTTATGGGATTGTCTTGTATTGTTTCTTTTGTAAAAAAAATGAACAAATTTAATAAACATAAACATAAATTTACTTCCAATATTTACTGTACTTACAGGGGCTGGACTCAGGAGGAAGTGGGTAAGTACCTGTGGCTGCAGAATGAACATGGCATTTTATTTTAGGCAGAGGCGTTTCTGGAAGATTTTATGTAAAAACAGATGTTATATTCAGATTGTAGGTGTTTGGGTTTGGAGAGGAATTCAGGTTTCAGGAAGGTCAGTATGGTAGGTGAGATTCACAGGTTGGTGTAAAAATTAGGGAAGGGAAATCTGAGACTGCCGTTATTGTGCGTTATCGTACAATAGCAAAATTAGTTCTCTGCATTTAACACATGTGAGATGCACTCAGGTGGAGCAGTGGGCAGCTATGTTAGCGCACAGGGAGAAATAGGGATTGGGTGTCTTGCTCAGAGACACCACCACATTTGGGAGTCAAACCATGACTTTATGGTCCCAGGTCAGTTGCCCTACCTCTATCCCATATCGGCCCCCATCAATTTGCTGCAAACACTGAATGACTTCAGCTTCCTCAAGAAGTACAGTCTGCTCTGTCCTTACTTGTACACGGCTTCACTGTTGCATCTCCAGTCCAATCAGTAGTCCAGGTGAACACCAATGTATTTATTTATTTATTTACAAATGTATTCATTTTAAAATACAATACAAAACAATCCCATATATGATACGAATACAAAATATAAAATGAAAGGTAGCAGAAGGAAGGAATCCTTTACGGCAGGGGCGTCAGCGTCACGCCAGAGACCCCGCCCTCTGGGTATTTAAGGCACTGACGCCCATCCATTGTTCTCTTATTGCCCTTCACCTCGCTTAAGCCTGGAATACACTTGAGCGTACATGAAGTACGCCACTGTACGCGCGCATTTTGTGCGCATGTTTTCGCTGCTATAGCTCTGCTTTTATCAGCTTTTCAAACGCTCTCGTTCTCGCTCCAGATCCTTGTTGTAATATGAGCAGCTGCGCACGGAGGGGACTCAACTGAGCTCGCTGATTGGTCACTTGCTGACACGCCTACTGAAATGATTGACAGCTTTCAGTCAGCTCATTGAAACCTCGAGAATGCATCATGAGCAGCTCGCTGAAGACTTCTGCGGTGTTCTGATGCGGTGTTTCTACTATATATGTTATAAAAAGTTATCTCAGAAATAAAAATAATAACAGGGAGCGCTTTTCCTGCAGCACACAGTCCACCAGGGAATATTTAAAACATTGCGCACCCAGGTAGGACCTGAATTCATTCATTTCAGTCATCGAGTGAACGGAGGAAGAAGCGGTTACTTGACTTTAGGCAAAAAAACAAAAGAAAAGGCCCGATCAGCGATAAAGAAGGGGAATTTATTTCATTTGTGTAACATACAAAACAGTCCGGCGCCGGGGAAGTTTATGGTCAGACACCGCGCAAGCGTCCGCGGTCGTGAAAAAAAAGCTTTGCGCGTACATGCCCTGAGGGGCTACGCGGGGCTACACTTTTGCCACAGCGTACGTACGTGGCGTATAGGCGTACTCCATGTACGCTTAGGTATATTTCGCCCTTTAAACCTGAACTTCGTGGAACTTCTCTGTTGTCACATCACTCGATCAGAGGTGAGCTTGCTCCCTACGCTGAGCGTACAGAGAAATTTTCCTGCATACTACTGGGCTGGCGAAAGCTAGTCCAGCGTTTTTCTACTTACCTCAAAGTTTTCTTCTCTCTCCGCAGCTGCTTTGCTCGACGGCGCTAACAACGTCACAACACTCCCTGCTAACCATTAGCAAGCTAGCCAGCGAAAGCGAGATGACGGAGAGGACGTCTTCGAACAAAAGGAAACTAGGAACAGCCTCGACGCTTCTCGTCTCCGGACATGGCTCCCGAGAAGGCTAAACGGAGGACAAAGATTCCGAAGAAAACCAGCAAGATGGCGAGCCCTCGCTCGCGCCCTTGCCCCAGCGGCTGCGGCTACTCCCTCTCGGCGACAAACACCCACGAGGCCTGTCCCGTCTGCCTAGGGATTCTGCATGCAAGAAAAGCGCTGGAATCCCCTGACTCCTGCTCCCACTGCTGTCGGATGCCGGCGGTAGTGAGGAAACGCCGCGCGCACGCGTTGGCTAAGACCATGGAGAAGGCTGCGGCGCTGAAGGCCGCACGCCACACAGAACTGCTCGCACCCGAACCGGAGCCCGAGAACATGGACTTGGAATGCAGCGGTCAGGTCGGGGATGAGAATGTGTCGGACTCCTCGGTCCCCATCGAGGACTCAACGCCCGAAGTGTCTGACCAAGACGCCGAGTATGGTTGCAGAGGGGAAAGTGGGGATTCCTCCCAGAACCTGGCACAAGTTCTACTGGAATGGACGTGTCTGTCCCTGCTCTGTTCTACTTGTGCCACAGAGCGGCGGACACCCTGTAGGTTGCGTGGCCAGACCCCACGCCTCGCCAACAGGTCACGAGGCTGGTGGGAAATTACTTCTACGCGAAGCAGCAGCCAACGACAATGCAGAAAATGCCCATTTTCCCGGACGTCCTCATGGAGCTCACACGCTCCTGGGCGGAACCCGGAGTTCCCATGACGTTGCCACTATCCCAGCTCCTGGATGTCGCCGGAATGGAGGCAGCAGGTCTCGCCTGCGCACCCCAGATAGAGGAGACCCTGGCGGCTCATCTGGCCCCCGCAGCTATGGGGGCGAAACCAGCGCTGCCCAGCAGGGCCTGCCGCGCTTCAGAGAAACAGCTCGAGAAGTGCTACCGGGCTCAGGGCCTCACGGCTCGTGCGATGAACTTTTCGACCATGATGCAGGCCTACCTGGCCGAAAAGCTGCAGGAACTCCAGGTAACGACAAACGAACAAGCCGCAACAGAGACCATGGAGGAGGCCTGCCGAGCCTCTGACTTTGTGCTCCGCATGATGGGAACAATAGCCATCTTGCAAGGTAGAGCAATGGTGGAAATGGTTGTCTTCCAGCGCCATCTTTGGTCGACTTTGACGGACCTCCCGGAAAACCAGAGGTCCCCCTTCCTCCAGCACCCGATCGAGCCAACGGGACTCTTTGGGGAGCCCTGGAACGCATCCAGGCCAGGCTGGAATAAAGACGCAAACAGGCGGAAGCCCTCCGCGAGGGGCTGCCGAGGAAAAGCTTTAATGCCCCCAAGGAAGCCATGCGTCGCCCTCCGCGGAAGAGACCCACTGGCAACGTAGAGCCTTTTCGGCATCAGTTGACCCGGCCGAGGGCCTCTTCGATGACCCCATGTGGAAAGCAGATTCGGGCCTGATGAAACAGGACAAATTCATGATTTTACAGGTTTGCCCGCCCACGAGGTACGGTAACCTGACCTTTTGAGCCCAGTCTTCACTTGTAAAACACTACAAAGAGCTGGTGACATGTGTGTGCGTACTAAACATGACTCGCCTACTTTATGTGTAATAAAAACAAACACTGTTTCATGCATATACAAAAATAAAAGTACCAAAGCACAGACTGCCCTGGTTCTTGACTCGAGTCCCACTTTTATAAAACACAAACCACTTGGTCAAACTATGAATTTTAACCTTTATCTTCATCTGTTGGTTTGGACTTTTGACCTGTAAGAACAAAAGCAAACTCTCGGGGATTGTCAGGATATGCAGCAAAACTGCTGGCATTGACCTAAAGAACCTTGCAGACCTACACAAGATGAGGTCAGTGAACAAGGTCAGGCAGATTCTGGCAAACCCTGATCACCCACTCCATGACGAGTTCAGGCTGCTCCCATCTGGACGCAGGTTTCTACAACCCAAATGTAGAACGAACAGATTTAAAAACTAATTTATCCCTGTAGCAATCAGGTTTCTCAATGTACACTAATTTTAACACTGTTACTTTAATGTTTTATTGTATGTGTATATGAGTGTATGTGCATATGTATGAATCTGTACACCTATTGACTGTGAAACCAATTGCCCCTCTGGGATAATAAAGGAACTTGAACTTGAACTTGAACCGTAGCAAGATGCCCAAGCTCTGCCTGAGACAATCAGATCTCGCAATATCTTCTGTCGGGCTGACCAGCCTGCTTGAGAGCACGCGAGAGGGGTCAAAGGCCACCCCTCCCGCACTCAATAATGACAAACAGCAATTAGACATGCCTTCCAGGCTCATGGCGCACGCGCAGGCCTGGAGGGTGTGTCTGCCAAACGAATGGGTCATGACGACGATATGTCATGGGCTCAGGCTGCAGTTCGCCAAGAGACCGCCTCCCTTCACAGGGGTGCTGCAATGGAATATTAACCTTGCACGCGCACACGTGCTGAGGGAGGAAGTATTGACAATGCTACAGAAAGGAGTAATAAGTTTGGTCCCGAAACGCAAACCACGCTCTGGTCACTACAGCAAGTACTTCCTGGTGCCCATAAGGGATCATTCCCCGAGGCCGATCCTGGATCTCAGGACTCTGAACAAGAGAATAAGAACTTTCAAGTTCAAGATGCTTACACTGCGGCAGGTCCTCCAGTCTGTGAGACCAGGAGACTACGCATGTACAATTGATTTGAAGGACACCTATTTCCATGTGGGCGTGTGGAGGAAGCATAGAAAATTCCTCCGTTTTGCTTTCGAAGGGAAGGCTTATGAATTCAAAGCCTTACCCTTCGGTTTGAAGACGGCTCCTCGTACATTTACTAAATGTCTGGACGCAGCCCTGACCCCTCTTAGGAATCAAGGAGGCAGGGTTATGAACTACCTGGATGACCTCCTAATTCTGGCCGGAAGCAGAATACAGACCCAGTCATACTCCTGTAGGGTGATTTCTCACCTGGAGTCTCTCGGTTTTGTCATAAACCTACAAAAGAGTGACCTAACCCCATCACAGATTACTGTATTTCTGGGAGTACAGCTCGATACCATCCGGTACAGAGCATGGCTCCCAAAGGAACAAGTTTCATTGATTTGCCATTGCCTGGCAAAGTTTAAACTGGATCAGCGGGTTCCCCTGAAAATGTACCAACGCCTCTTAGGCCTCTTGGCGGCAGCCATACCCTGTGTGCCACACGCATTGCTGAAAATGCGGGTTCTACAAGTGTGGCTAAACCAACAGACACAACCCGCTCTGCCTGGTCGAGCAGGAAAGGTTAGGATAGATTCAGAGTGCCTGAAGGCCCTGGAAACTTGGAGAGACTTGTCTGTTTTCGCGGAAGGGGTCCCGCTAGGTAGAGTGTCATCTTGTGTGGTCATCACAACGGATGCCTCAAAAACAGGATGGGGGGCAGTCTGCAGAAATCAGAACGCCCGAGGCCTTTGGAATGAACAAGAAGCAAGATTACATATCAACTTCTTGGAATTGTTGGCCGTATTCCTGTCAGTAAAATACTTTTTTGGCAAAGGTCTGATTGAAGGGTAGCATGTCCTAGTGAAATCAGAAACAGGACCACAGTGTCCTTCATCAACAGGGAGGGAGGGACAAGATCTCAAGCCCTCCTCGGCCTGACGCAGAAGATGCTCACGTGGTGTGCTCCGAGAATATAGTCGCTCAGGGCGACTCATGTCCCCGGTGATCTAAATTATGGAGCGGATACCCTCTCGAGAGGACCTCTCTTGGCGTCAGAATGGAGACTGAACCCACGAGCCGTGGAACAGGTCTGTCACGATTTGGGAGAGCCTCAGTGGACTTGTTCGCTTGCAGAGCTAGCTCACAGTGTGACCTTTACTTCTCTTTGAAGGAAACAGACACACCATTGGGAATGGATGCTCTGGCCCATGATTGGCCAGCAGGGGTGCTGTACTATGCTTTTCCACCTGTCCCTCTGATCCAGGTGACACTGGAACATGTATATCAGGGAGCCTTCTCCCTGATATTGATAGCCCCCAGGTGGCCGCAGAAACCGTGGTTCCCTGAACTCATCTCAATGTTATCAGGGATACCATGGCAGTTGCCTTCTCACAAGGACCTGCTGACTCAGGCACATGGGCAGCTTCTACATCCACGCCCGGAGCTATGGCGGCTCTCAGCCTGGCCACTGAAGGGAACTAGCTGAGGGCCTAAGGATTGATCGTTTTTTCTCCAAAAACAAACAGCAACAACATACACAAGGGAGTCCCTTGGTGTTTATGTTTACTTGGGAGATGTTCTGTGGAAGGGTTCCCCTCTCCTTTTACAGGTATCCAACAACAGGATGGGCTCCCTTTGACAGTCCTAGTAAGTTGTCTGTTCAAGGAGCAGATGAGGGACTCATGTGTGCCCCTTGTATATATGAAATTCTTTCCCCTGGGGACCTGGAAGGTTACCCTGTGCTTGAACAGGGTTCTTTACCTCCACATTGCCACCTGGTTGCCAGTGGCGTAAGGGGTTCTTTGCTCTTTTCTTCCTGCTTCTCAAAAATTCCAGGGAAAAAGGAGATGATTGGTAATCACACTAGCGGAGCACGCTTGTGCTGTCTCTAGTTGGTGTTTCATCTATGTGTCCAGTGGTAACATCAGGTTGACGTTTCTACATGTGGCGTTTTTCTTCTCAGGCTGTGCTCTCTACATACCTTGTAGAGAGCGGCTGGGAAATGCCTGCCGTATTAAGGCAGATGTTCTCACATGCATTTTACTCAGCATTTCAAGGACGTGAATGGATTACGTTCCCATAGCAATTATGTTGCACCGAGTGACTGACTGATAAGGGAACTGAAAGTTATGCACCATAACTCATGTTCCCTGAAGGAAGGGAACGAGGTGCAACATACCTGGCCCTTTCAATGCTGAAAGCTCGGTGAAGTGCATTTTAGAGAAAGTAGGATGGGTGTCCACGTCTTAAATACTCAGAGGGAGGGGACTCTGGTGTGACGATGACGCCCCTGCCGTAAAGGCGTGAATGTATTCCTTCAGGTAACCGCGCGAGGCACAATTTCCCATAGCAATTATGTTGCACCTCGTTCCGTTCCTTCAGGGAACATGAGTTATGGTGCATAACTTTCAGGTATTTATACTCCTCCACCCCCACTTCTTATCCCATACAATACATAAAAAAGTAGCAGGTCAGATCAGAAGGAGGAAGTAAGTGAGAGATCTTTCCAGTTCTGGGTCCGTATGAAGAGGGTTGGTTGAAGGTCAAAGACAAACTAAAGCTGGAGGATGAATGTGTCTCAAACTTGAAGAGCATAGGAAACAGATTCTCATCTGCAAGGAGAAAAATATTAACTCACAATACTTTAACTGCACCAGGGGCCTCATGTATCAATGGTGCGTACGCACAAAAACCGTGCGTATGTCACTATCCATGCAAAACTCTGTATGTATCAAAACAGAACTGAACGTGGAAATGTGCGCATTCCCACGCCAGCTCCAGGGCTGATGTACGCACGTTTCTGTGGGTTTTGTTCCTTTGGCGACACTTACAGGTGATTCTGAGAAACTGAAGTCCCACAGTCTGTGGTTGACTTTAAGAGCAGCTTGAAGACCTTTCTTTTCAACCGAGCATACTCTACCTCCTCATGATTCTACTTTTGATCTTAGCTGATACTGTTGTTGATTTTAATTGTTTTATTATTTGTTTTATTGACATTTAATTCTGTTGCACCTTGTAGCACTTTGAGATTTTCATTAATGAAAAGTGCGTTATAAATTGAATTCATTATTATTATTATTATTATTATTATTAACTGTTCATGATGTGAAAATGATTGTTGTTCACACCAGACACACATGATTAACAATTATTACATCCACATGGACGCAATTAAATAAAGGACGCGCAAAGTTGTGCAAAAAATACATTTAACAGGAACGGATTCAGCCTTACTGGAGGATATAAATAGTGTAACACGCAGAGCATTTATTTATAAACAGATATAATTTTCTGATCTAGGATATGGCTTATCAGCCGTTTTCAGGAATAATCCTTTTTCAGTTTGGCACTACGCGCACTGGAGCGCAACACAGGAGCCGTGCATCACGTGTGCACGTGCAGAAACTGGGGTTCCACAGAGTTTCCAGAGGGAGCTGGCAGACCGATCGGGCTGTGCCAGTCCAGTCCACACAAAGCCGATTCATGTCCAATGGAATGGTCTCATCCATATGATTCCAAAGGATGAGTCATCGCGCTTTGGAGCGCGCGCGCACCCTCGCCGGTGTTACACGGCAGTGGAGGTGTTTCATAATCTGCGTTTATTGTAGATTTCTCCAAAATGACACGTGAAAGTACACCATATATAACTTGTAGGAGAGCAAAAGATTCACAGACAGACTGCGCACAAAGGCTGCGGCGCGCGCAGCGTTTGGAGACTCCAACATCACGTCATGTCATGAAAACTCTCCACTGAGGCGCACAGACTCGTTTCTTCATATCAGCTATTAAATAAACAAAGATCTATGTTCTACCAAACATCCAAGTAAGTTCCTCTGTGTTTACATTAATTATGGTAATAAACTCGTGCGCAAAGTTAATATTTTCACTCAGAATGGATGGATGAGCCGGTTGCGCACCAAAGCAGGGTGCGCGCACACACAAACACCGACACACAATCACTCGTTCTTTGCGTGATAAACACATTTTATTACTATTCTTACTTAGGATTTTTTTCCTCACTCATATTATATTAAATTCATTATTTTCCTGAATCTAGAAATCATTTCTGATCGCGCAGGGATCAAACAAACATGTCCTTCACACATGCAGGAAGTAATTTGCATCTGTTTAACATATGTAAATGAAGGCGTGTCAGGGGAGGTGTCTGACGTGCGCTCAGTTCCACGTTAATTGTGATGTACAAAAGGAATGTGCGTGGATTCAGGCGTACGCACGGTTTGATACATCTGGATTTTTTTGTGCATACGCAGTTTTCTGGATTTGACCGTACGTCACGTTTCAGTAAGAAATCCACGCAAGTCTTTGTACATGAGGCCCTAGGAACTCTGCCCGCTCACTGAATATCATGGAGTAGACAATTCATTCATTCAACCTTTATTTAGTCAGGTAAATCTTATTGAGCCTCGAGGGCTCATTTACGAAAGCGACCTACTACAAACTAAAGAATGATGATCAGCAATGATACAAATACATTAAACAATAAACAAAAGAAAAAGAGAAAGTAGCAAAAACTAGCAAAAACATTATAAGGTAGATGTACAAAATCAAAAACAGGAACATATCTTCATTGTTTTTTGCCAGGATTCCAACAGATTCTGAAAACCATTTAGAGTGGTCAGGGCCGAGAGCTTCAGATAATTTTGTAAGATATTCAAGGAAGCAGGAGCAGAATAGGAGAAGGCCCTTTTTCCAAGTTCAGTCCTCACTGACGGAACACTGCAGGTGATCATGTCCTGAGAGCGCACGCTGTAGCTGCACTCACGCAAAGACATGTAGGAGGAGATGTATGAGGGCAGCAGACCAAGAAGTGATTTAAAGATGAAAATGTACCAGTGGAAGAGTCTGTGTGAGGTTAATGATGTCCAGTTAACCAGTGAATACAGGGTGCAGTGGTGGGTACGATAATCACAGCCAGTTATGAATCTTAGTGCACCATGATAGACAACATCCAACATCCGCAGGGTGCTTGTAGGAGCATTCATGTAGAGA
>JBBPBX010036157.1:0-27770 GCA_038048925.1 Garcialebias charrua | reverse complement strand
GTGTTTAGATTTTAGCTACAATTTTGCAAATTTTGCTAATGTTTTGCTAATTTTAGATACAATTTTACTACATGTAGTTTTTTTTATCAACGGTTTTATAAATTTTTATTTTTAAGTGATTTTGTTTGTTTTTGTTGCAGTTTCCAAATTTGTAATTTTAGCTTTTAGCCACTGTTTTGCTAACTGCAATGTCTATTCTGCTTGTTTTCAGGTTTCAGCTTCCCACTAACGTACTATTTTACTATAAATGTAATGTTTTCGTAGTTAGATTTAGTAAAATTTTCAGTTTTTCCTACATTCCTATGGATCTACTTGTATTATAGACTCCCATCTACAGGAACCAAGCTGCAAATTTGCATCTGATGATTAAAGAAAGCCTTAAAACCTAACATTATTTCAGCAGGGAGGAACAGACAGTCTGTTTTACAAATGGACTCTTGAAGGAGCCTGTGGTCTTACAGTATCCTCACTTCCCCCAGTCCTCTCTGTTGGGAGATGGATCCAAAGCAGGAAGCTGACTCGATGAAGACTGGTGTGGATTTATGACCCAGAGGCAAGTGTGACTGAACAAGGCCTTTTCCCATCTGGACTCGGAGCCGCTGCACTGAGATTTATGATGAGGATGACACAGTTGATTACTCTTGGTTACTGAGGAGGATTGGACATAGACCAGCTTTGTGGATGTTAAGTGTTTTGTGTTTGTGAATGAGCAGAGAGCCACAGTCGCTGAGATTTGTTTGCCGTCTTACATGATCTTCATTAAATCCCCACAATTCATCAACTCTCATGGGTAGGGGAAGTTGTTGTGGCAAATAAATTACTGGGAAAAAAACACAAGAGGTAAAGAAGTGGAGTGAAGTATAAGGAGCAAATAAATAACACACCCAGACTAATGGAAAAAACACATAGAAGCCATTGCTGTGACCCCATAAACCAAATGCACTGTGGACTTCAGTGTATTCCTCTCGACAAATATGTGGGCTCGGCATTAAATTGTGGCCTGGTTCCTGGACTTGGGATGTCCAGTCAAACCGAATAATGAGGGCACAAAGGCTGAGGAGTTGTTCTGACCCCTCGGACCTCGTGGAGCATGTTTCTGGATCGTGGAGTTACCTAATCTGAGATATAATGTATTTCCATTTTCTTACACTTCGTTTTGCATTTGTTTGTTGTGTACTGTAGTAATATAGACCCTCATCTCTGACCTGGATTTACACCTTTTCACATCTCTCTGAAACTCTGAATGGTACACTTCTCCTGAGGCTCTCAAGGAGATGAGTGGACACTATTTTATTACATTTATTTGAATCAAAACACATTATTTCACAAGAGACTCTCTTTACTTTTACTTTGTTTGATTCAGATATAATCAAAGCATAACCTTGTGTTATTCATATGAACAGTATTTTTAATATGTGAATGATCATTACTAAACTGGTGTATTTTTCTCTGTCTTAGTCAAGAACTATGCCTAAAGTTGAATTACAGTATATGTCAGAATGACTTGTTCAGATTTGTTTTACAAAAGTTAAGACGCTTAATCAGTAATCGGTATAATTGGCGACCAAAGCTGGGCACCGCTAATTAAAAAATTAGTTCCACAATTTCTAAAACGCTTATTAATTTTTTTAGGTCCACAATTTCAAAAGCACAAATGTCTTATGAAAATTAGGGGAAGCTAATCTAATCCGCTATTTATATATTTCTATATTATATTATATATATATATATATATATATATATATATATATATATATATATATATATATATATATATATATATATTTATATATAGCCGGCAGCGTTATCAATATTTGCACTACACTGCCAACTGAAAAGTAACAAAAATGATCCTAAAAGGATGAAATTACAAAAATCAAAGGATTTATTTAATACTTTACGTACATATATTCTATTCGGCCACGAAATTAACAAAAAATAGAATGATCTTTTAATCCCTAAAACCACGTTTAAATCTCAAATACACGGGTGTGTCGCCACCGCATTTATACATAAAGTAACCCAAATACATGAAACTAACGACTCGCCGTCGAATGGTCGACACAAAAGACACAATAAAATCATCCGGCCACGTTAATTTGGCTTGAAACAGCGGGGTTCTCTACGGATTTATCCATTAGTAACCCAGCACAACCAACAGGCAGACACAGCGTTAGCGTCTATAGGTAGTCAACAGATTTAATCATAGGCGTAATTTACACGGGGGTTGTGGGGGTTTTGACCCCCACAATAATTTGATCCGGTCATTTCAACCCCCCCAATAAAATGACATCATTTCGTCATTATACATATCTTACATCAATAATTGATTTTCTTTATTCATTCAATTTTTTAGTAAAATTGCTGCATGTTTTTAACAAACTCCCTGAGGACTGACCCCCTCCCCTGCAAATAATTTGGTATCACCCATCTCACCGGCTACAGGAAGTCACGTGAGTCACGGAGCTGCTCATGAAGTTGCCCAGAAGTTTCTACATGCATGTATCCGAAAAAGGCCTCCTTTTGTCGGACTGATTACTCTGGCTGCACGCTCCCTGCTATGGATGTACCGGTAGCTGTTTTTGTTTGCAAGATACCACTCATAAACCACACCGCGGATTTTTAAATCCAGCTGATTTCACATTTGGTTCAGCTCAGGAGCCCGTCTGCTGTAGTGAGGTAAGAAATATATTTTTTAAGCGTTTATTTAACTAAATTTAAAGAAAGAAAGCTCCGGTTTGACCCGCCTGGCGCCTGCATAAAAATCAGCGAACTTTTTTTAAAAATCCAGCTGATTTGAACATTTCGTTAAACTCAGGAGTACGTCTACTATCACCCATAAGTCAGCGAAGAAATACTGTATATTTTTAAGCGTTTATTTAGCTAAATTTAAAGAAAGAAAGCGTCCGGTTTGACCCGCCTGGCGCCTGCATAAAAATCAGCGAACTTTTTTTTTTTTAAATCCAGCTGATTTGAACATTTCGTTAAACTCAAGAACACGTATTCTATAAATTCAGCTTAGTAATATATTTTTTCTCGCAAAGAAATAATTGTTTTTACCGTGTTTCTTTGTGAAGTTCTTCGTACTAGCTGGGTCCTGTCGCCGCCATCTTGATCAGGACAAAGCTGACGCGTCGCGTGGAGATGACGCGTATTCATTCATTCATTCATTCATTCAACCTTTATTTAGTCAGGTAAATCTTTTGAACCTCATGGGCTCATTTACGAAAGCGACCTGCTAAAACTAAAGAACAATGAACAGCAATGGTAGAATTTCCTTAAACAATAAACAAACAAACAATAAACAATAGAAAACAAAAGAGAGAGATATTAAACACCGAAGGTATTAAGCGTATAGTGTACAATTTTTTCGTGTTTATTGTTAATCACAACCCCCCCAATGTTAGACCTAAAGTTACGCCCCTGGATTTAATGAAAAGTAACTAAAATACATAAAAATAACGACTCACCGTCAAATGGTCGACACAAAACCCTCAATAAACTCCTCCGGCCACGTTAATTTGGCTTGAAACAGCGGGGTTCTCTACGGATTTATCCATTAGTAACCCAGCACTACCGGCAGACACAGCGTTAGCGTCTATAGGTAGTCAACAGATTTAATGAAAAGTAACTAAAATACATAAAAATAACGACTCACCGTCAAATGGTCGACACAAAACCCTCAATAAACTCCTCCGGCCGCGTTAATTTGGCTTGAAACAGCGGGGTTCTCTACGGATTTATCCAAGTACCCAGCACAAACAGTAGCCACAGAATTAGCCCCCGAGTTCACCTCTGAGTGACCCGGAAGATGTCAAGATGGAATAGTCCATTTTTAGTAGGGGGATAAAGAAATCGACCGTTTTTTTTATTGCGTATTTAATGATCGTTTTCATCGTAACTATAATTATTTTTATGTTAAATGTATATTAACAAGCAGGATCAATGTTAGTTATGTAGGTGACTGCACGGGGCGAGGCGGGGCCGGGGCCACTGCTGAAATGGGACCCCCAGGCATTTACCTACATGGTCTGTTCTCAGCTCTGCCCCCCTTCCCCTCACACCCTTCCTCCTTTCTGCTGTTTACGGTGGGGAAAAAGGTAAAACAAGCAGCATAAGAGCTTGTAAATAAGTTTATTGGTTTTTACTGATAGATAATTAGTTATTAGCGGTACTGCATTTTAAATAAAAATAGCACAAATCCGCTTATGAATTATAAAAGTTAGTCAATTCACAAAAACGCTGACAAAAAGTTTAGGTCCACTGTAAGCGGATTAGCGCTTTAGCGCTACCTGGCGTTCATTTGCCCACCACTGTTGGCGACAGGTTTCTGTCACTTGCACTGAATAATCTTCACTTCTTTAACTTTTGATAACTCTTCTGACCCGAGCAAAATCACTCCCGTTCTCTGGCAAAACAACCAATGAGCGGGATGAATTTTACTGGGTCAACCCTCTTCTTTTAAGGCTCCACTTCCTGTCTGAGCTTTAGAGTCTGCTGAGGAACTCAAGCCATGAGGTTCCCCAAAGAGCTGATTTGCACGTCTGTCGAACGCTAAGGACACGTCATTCAGTTAAAGATTTATAACATGCCTGTTATAAATCCATTTTGAGCTGAAAAAGCTATATTTTTATGAGATTCCTTCAAAGAAATCCTTTATCTTGAAAAGCCAAACCGGAACTGAGGTCGCTACTTCGGTAGGTCGACGCAGATCTCATGGAAGCCGCTGGAAGGTGAACGAGCTGAAGCCTGAACAACCGAGAAGCACGGACGGACGGTCTGTGTACGTTGAGGCTATAATCTACTTTACCGTAGCCGAGATGAAGAATCTTCGCCAGGTAAAGAGTCGTTGTTCCCCGCGGGTGAGAGTCTAGCTGAAGCTGACGAAGAGTGTGCTTTTCCTGGTTAAAACACATCAAGATATTACTTCTCCTCATCCTCCATTTTCTTTCATCCTCCATTTTCTCTTCCCTGAAACTTTCTCTTATTCAAGCCAGTAAACTTAAAGACCGTGTAAAGTGAAATTAAATTTGGGTTTTTAGTTTGTCACATGGCATAAATATGTGTTATTAATCACCCATATAAATCTGACTGATTAAAAACATTGTTTTCCTTATAAAATTAAGTGTCAAAAATCATGAAAAAACCTTATTTTCCCTTAGTCTGAAACTGTGGGGGCGTGTCAGCAGTGGGCGTGGTTTCCTGCACCCTTCAGAGCTGAGCAGTGTCTGGACAGGCAGACGAGAAGCAGAGATCCACCTGCTCCGTTTCTGGCTGCCAGCAACTCCTTTTTCCAAGAGTTACGCTGTTTTTAGTGCACTAACAACTCTGGTTTTGTTTTAAAGTTGAGGACACAAAGATAATTCATAACTCCGCTGTTATGTGTTTAATAATAAGCGCTATTTTAGAAGATGAGCGGCTGCACCCGGTCCGACCCGGTCACATCGCATGCGGGGTCTGTGTTGGTGATTAAAATAGAGTAAATCACGTTGATAACTGTTATCTCATCTGTGTCAGCGGAGTCACAGCGTTTCACGGCCTGTGGCGGTTCTGGACACGGGCCGGTGCCACGGATCGCTCTCTTCACACACACACACGCGCGCCGCGCGGAGCTGCAGGTGGCCGCTCCAGCAGCAGCCTGGGTTTGTTCTGACTCCCTCCTGCGTCTCAATGTGGGTGCCCTGACCATTGCGACATCCAGGGAAGATGCAGGAACGACGCATAATTGATTAGCTAGCTAACAATGAACAAAATATCTATGCTATTGCTATCTGATGCTATCTGCGATTCACGAGTGAACGGCTCCACCCATGCGAAGAACAATTTATATCACTAGAGCAGCAGGGGGTAGGGCTATACTAATGAGGACCGCGTGACGAAACGCGGTCCCGTTTAAAACACGCCTAAAAAATCCTGAAACACACATGTCTTTATACACAGTTTCATCTATAACTCATAAATTAATTGAGCTACAATTTTGAGACTTTTTACTCATTTACAACATTACAATTATGACATTTATAATGTTTATTTAAGAAAATATTGAAATTCACTTTACACGGTCTTTAAGCTAAATGCCTGCAGAGATATAAGTTATTATAAGATCGATAACTTGTGTCCTGTTGTTCCTATGAAATTACGGACGCGTGTTTCATCTGTGCTGAAGTTAATTATAGGAAACTAATCGATCAATCAATCATGTAAATATGTTGTGATGTAATTTATGATTCTGTTAAATAAATGGTTCAATCCGGCTGTACCAACATAAGTTAAAATTTCATGTCTTTACATCTCACCTCCAAGGCACAGAATTATTGGTATTAAACTGAAAAAGAGAGAACTCGTTTAATTGATGATAAGTTTGTGAGATCGATAGGCGGATAGGTGCAGCGTCCGCAGTGAAGCGGGCGCTGTACCGGTCTGTCGTGGTGAAGAGAGAGCTGAGTCGAAAGGCAAAGCTCTCAATTTACCGATCGATCTACGTTCCCACCCTCATCTATGGTCATGAGCTTTGGGTTATGACCGAAAGAACAAGATCTCGGATACAAGCGGCTGAAATGAGTTTTCTCCGCAGGGTGTCTGGACTCTCCCTTAGAGATAGGGTGAGAAGCTCAGTCATCCGGGAGGGACTCGGAGTAGAGCCGCTGCTTCTCCACATCGAGAGGAGCCAGTTGAGGTGGCTCGGGCATCTGGTTAGGATGCCTCCTGGACGCCTCCCTGGTGAGGTGTTCCGGGCATGTCCCACCGGGAGGAGACCCAGAGGAAGACCCAGGACGCGCTGGAGGGACTATGTTTCTCGGCTGGCCTGGGAACGCCTTGGGATTCCCCCAGAGGAGCTGCTCCAAGTGGCTGGGGAGAGGGAAGTCTGGGCCTCCCTACTTAGGCTGCTACCCCCGCGACCCGACCCCGGATAAGCGGAAGAAAATGGATGGATGGAAGTTTGTCAGGTGAAAACCTGTTCAATCGTTCATCTGGAATATTGTACAGTCAGCAAAATGACTAGTGCATATATATCCCTACAGTTGCATGAATGTGAATGAACGCAAGCCACACTTCAACAATTATACACAAAAAGTAAAGGGTTAACAGATATAACACGATCCTGTTTTGATGCCGTGTTGGTTCACACATCCGGAGAATTAAAAAGCACGCCTTGTTCTTCTACTTAATTATAATCTTGGGTGGCACACTTGTTTTTGTTAGCTTAATGTTAGAGGGAAGCTGTCTGTTCATGTCAGAAAAGACAAAAGACAGACACATACATCGCTTGACATCAATCTGGGATGAATGTGCTTTTCTCACAAACCGCTCGCCCCTCCCAAAGTCTACTTTTAGACCTTTGGGAGGCTTAGAGTCCATTCCATGGGCCTCAGTCTTCTTAGCTGTTTGGATGAGAGTTTTGGTGAAAGGGGTTTCTCTGTGTGATTGATGAGCTGTGGCCAATTAGAAGCTTAGCCACTGAGGCCCACAGAGACACCCATGATCTCAGAGGTAAACACCACGGAGCTCGAGGATACCTGTTGTCTCTGGAAAATGGGCGAGTGCCCGACAAGCAGCTGTGATGCCAGGTCTTCCCTGGATGTTTTGGATGTTTGGCCATCTCAGATTATGTTGGAAAAACAAGTCGGGCAGCACATAACACAAGAAAGAGCCGGTCTCAGAGGGAGAATCCTGGGGTGATGTCAGTTTTCCTGCACGGTACAAGCCCAGTGGGGGTATGGCGGTGAGCGTCTGCCTCCGTCTGACATCCCACGTTTGATGAGCAACAGGGCGCCAGCCAGGGGGCTGGTTAGGCAAACTATGACAACAAAAAGTTGCCCTTGAAAATCAATTATAAACAGAAGAGCGTCTCTGCATCTGTTTCTACTTGGAGTTATGCAGCACTGTCTGCCTCTTTCTGTTTTTTTTCCCCTGCAGCTCTGACTCCACTGACATTTAACTGGTCATCCTTGTGGGATTAGTGACGGTCCAGAAACCTCTGGTCCAGAGCTTGTAAATCAAAGCAGATGAACTGAGGTGATGACAGGTCCAGGTGAACCTCCGTCATTTGCTGAGACCATTTATTGGGCATTCCTGAGAAGATTCTTTCATTATGAGCAGTTAACATGTTCCCCTGTGTGACACATGTAAGACAAGAATTAAAATAGTTTGACGATTCTGCTCAGGCCCCACATGGTAAGCAGGCTTTCTGTAAACATGCTTCACCATCAGCCAGAGACACTGAATACATCAAAGACCAACATTCTAACTGAATTTGTATAAAGTATTACTTTTAATGAGGTAATGTGTTTAGCTTCATCTTCATCTTCATCATCATCGTCCCCACCTGTTTCAAAGCCACCACCATCATCCCTGTCCCAAAGAAGGCAACGCCCGCATGCCTCAATGACTATCGCCCAGTAGCACTCACCCCCATCCTGATGAAGTGCTTTGAACGGCTAGTCATGAAAAGCATCACATCTGTCCTCCCTGACTCCCTGGATCCCTTCCAATTTGCATACCGACCTAATCGCTCAACCGACGATGCCATCTCCTCTGCCCTTCACACAGCTCTCACACATCTGGACACGAAGGACTCCTATGTTAGAATGTTGTTCATCGACTTCAGCTCGGCATTTAACACCATCATCCCCCAACAGCTCATCCTTAAACTGGACAGTCTGGGGCTGAACACCTCAATGTGTAACTGGCTGCTAGACTTCCTGACCGGGAGACCACAGACAGTACGGATCGGGAGTAACACATCTAGCACCATCACATTGAACACAGGGGCCCCACAAGGATGTGTGCTGAGCCCCCTTCTATTCACCCTGCTAACACACGACTGCACACCATCGTACAGCTCCAACCACTTCATCAAGTTTGCGGACGACACAACAGTGGTAGGTCTCATCAGCAACAACGATGAGACGGACTACAGGAACGAGGTGAGCCGCCTGGCCTTGTGGTGCGGACACAACAATCTCACTCTCAACGTGGAGAAGACAAAGGAGATTGTTGTGGACTTCAGGAAGAGGGATGCCCAACATCCCCTCTGACCATCAACAGCACCGCAGTGGAGAGAGTAGACAGCACCAAGTTCCTGGGAGTGCACGTCTCAAAGGACCTGTCCTGGAGCAGGAACACTGCAGCACTGGCAAAGAAGGCTCACCAGCGTCTCTACTTTCTCCGCAAGCTGAAAAGGGCTGGAGCTTCAACCCCCATCATGAGCACCTTCTACAGAGGTGCCATAGAAAGTGTCCTGACCAGCTGCATCACTGTGTGGTTTGGTGCATGTACTGCATCCTGCCGCAAGAGCCTCCAGCGCATTGTGAGAGCAGCTGAGAAGATCGTGGGCACCTCCTTGCCCTCACTGCAGGACTTACACAGCAAACGCCTCACTCGGAAAGCCCACCGCATGGCAGGTGATCCCACACACCCACTACACAGCTGCTTCAGACTGCTGCCATCAGGAAGGAGACTGAGGAGTCTCCAGGCTCGAACCAGCAGACTGAGAGACAGCTCTGTTCATCAGGCAGTCAGAATGCTAAACACTCTGCCTGCTCTGCCTCCCCTCCCATTTGAACTGCCTTAACACTAAAACTTTCTCACATATTATCACTCAACACAAAGTTTTTAACACTAGACTCTGTGTCACCAAACGGGTTTTCACTAAACTCTCGGTCATGTGCTCATACAGTTTGCACTACTTCTCATAATTGCACTAATGTCTGTATTACATCACTGCCTATAATCATAATACTGTTTACATTCTCTGTTTACATTTATTAATACTGTTTACTTTTATTACTACTGCTTACATGTAATTACTACTGTTTACATTTATTTACACTACTTTAATATCTACACCACTGCTGGTACATATACAGTGTGCTCTGAACGGTCTTATTTAGGGATGCCCAATGTGCCTTACTGCATATGCCACTTTTTGCCTCTACAACAACATCAACTACTACCTCATACATATACTGTGTACATTGACTCATTCGCTGCTTTGCCACTTTGCAAATGTCAATGCTAGAAACCTTTAGTTTATTTTAGTTATACTTTTTATACTCTTTTTTTATACCACTATGCAAAAAAAAAAAAAAAAACACAGGACAGTGTTAGTTTTACTATTTTTATGCTTATGTCTATTATTATATGTTTCAGTGTTTCAATGTTTAGATGTTTACTGTTGCACCGAGGGACTGAGAGAAACGCAATTTCGGTCCTGTGTATGTCCTGCACTGTACATATTGCAGATCTGACAATAAAGTTGACTTTGACTTTGACTTGACTTAATTCCACTGAGTTTTGGGGACTCTTTTTATTTTTACAAGAGAGACCTGATTAAACGGCACCAAACAAACAGCACCTTCTCATAAAGTGGATCAACCAGTTTGTTATTGACATTCAAATCTAGCTGTCCACACAATCAAGGAGGACCATCAGTCTAACGATGGATCGTTAGCCCCCTGCAGCAAGCAGATGGCCCTTCTTTATTGTGTGAACAGCTAGTTCTGGATGTCACCAACAAACTGGTTGATCCACTAGGAGAAGGTGCTGTTTATAATCAGATATCTTGTAAAATGTCTCCAAAGCTCTGTGGGATTATGAAAAACAAAAGGCTGAGCTGAATGCTGCGTTCCAGTTACTTCGTATTCTGGGAATTAGGAAGTGGCAGTGACGTCATTTCCCAAGCTACCACTTGAAAACACGTTCCGGTTCTCTCGGTGGAAAAACAAGATGGACGCACGCTTTGTTTTTGTTGCTGTTTCGGAATATAATAAATTACTAAACAGATATGCACTCCAGACTACCAGATATGCACTCCAGACAACCAGATATGCACTCCTGACACAGAACATGTCAAAGGAGAAAGATGAACGCCGAAGGTAATAGATTTAATATATTTTTCTCTAATTCTTTAATGTAAATCGTTGGGAAAAAGAAAAACTGGCTTTACAGCTAAAAAAAAAACGTCTTCGCTCACAGCACAGCAGAACATGTAGGGGGTTTACGATATGTTGAAGAAACTGAACAGTGGTTGCTTTATTTTGCTTAATAAATAAGTTGCTAACACCGGTTGCTAACCCTGCTGACCACTTGACTAGGTCACCCTTGCAAAAGAGATCTCGATCTCAACGGGCTCTACCTGGTAAAATAAAGGGGATTGATTTTATGATATACTGTATAACACTATCAGAAAGTTTTGGTTTGTAGCCTGACACTACAGTACTTTTTTTTTTTAAACACAGTATCAAAAACTAGCAAAACATTATAAGGTAGATGTATAAATCAAAGACAGGAACATATCTGCATTGGTTTTTGCCAGGATTCCAAGAGATTCAACTATTTTCCAGATTCCAACAGTTTACTGAAAGTAGCTGTCTGAAATGTGTAATTTTCACTTAAACAAGACGTCAAATGATGAAAAAATGACAGAGAATTGATGTTCATGAGTAACTTTATGTCTGTCTGAAATAAACACTGTTTTCCCATTGCAGAGTTGTCTTGGACCCTACCATGCTGGCAGGAAACCCATCCATCCTAAAGACAGGAACTCAGTGGGAGGTAGAGGTGTCGTTTCTTTGCCCGAGCCCGACCCTACCCGAGCCCGACCCGACTTCGGGTCGGGCTCGGGCCATATTTTTGCGTTTGATTGGCGGGCCGCGGGTCGGGCTCGGGCTTTGATGTGGTTTTTTTAATCATACAGCACAAACAAAACTAAATAAAAATGCACACAATATAAAATTGTTTTAATCTGCTTGTAAAGAATATAAGGCAGTAAGTTTATTGATGAGGAAATAATTAATAGAGTGAATTTAGATGGTGAAAACCGCAGCGCACTGCGCAGCCACTAAATTGGCAACTCAGCCAGAGAGCAGGCGCGCGGCGCGCGCCTGACAGCGTCTCCCCCGACATGCTGGACTTTTTAGTGACATTTCTCGAACCATTTTACCGTGCACAGAGAGAACTGGAGGGTGACAAATATCCCACCAACCTGGTTTGTCTCTGGAATGAGAAACTGAAGCAACACTGCCACTCAGCCAGAGAGCAGGCGCGCGGCGCGCGCCTGACAGCGTCTCCCCCGACATGCTGGACTTTTTAGTGACATTTCTCGAACCATTTTACCGTGCACAGAGAGAACTGGAGGGTGACAAATATCCCACCAACCTGGTTTGTCTCTGGAATGAGAAACTGAAGCAACACTGCCAGTCCTCACACAGACTCTCCGCAGCAGGTGTTTCTGCGCCGCAGACATGCAGAAGTGCTGGAGCGCAAAATTATTATCCACGACTTGCAGAGAGTTGCATTATTTCTGTGGCCTAACTTTAACGAGCTCAAAATTATGTCACCAGCTGACGTGCGTCAGGTGCACGCTCACGTCCGCACACTGCTCTCTGCGGCGGAACAAGTTGCCGCATTCCTGACATTCCTGAAGCTTCAACAGCAAACTGCGAGCAGCGCGCTCACACCTCCTCCTCCTCCATCAAAACAAAGAAGAACAACATCAAGTTCTTTTGCTGAGTGGGAGAACGCAGTAAAAGCTTAATAAATAAACGTAGTGTTTTTTTTTTTTTTGTTGTTGTTTTTTTTTTTAATCGGGTAGGGTCGGGTCGGGCGGTGATTTCTAGGAAATCAGCGGGCTCCCTCGGGCTTGGGTAATTAAACTTAGGGCTCGGGTAGGGTAGGGCCGTGGATTTCCGGCCCGATGACAGCTCTAGTGGGAGGTGATGCTCGAAATGGACGACAACACCTTTGCACGCCACCTCAGGCTCACCAAGCCACAGTTTACCTCACTACTGACGCAGTTGCAGGATAAAAACGTTAATAAGGAACACAATCAAGGTGTAACACCAGTACCTATTTCTAAAAAGCTGCTTATGTTCCTGTGGTACATGGCCAATCAAAATAGTTTTAGAGAAATCTCTGACAAGTTTGATGTTTCACAGTCATCAGCACACAGGATTATTCTGGAAATGCTTGACACGCTCTGCACAATGGGACAAACATTCATCACCTGGCCCAGTGCTTGTGAAAAAGCTTCATCTGCTGCAGCTTTTGGCCGCATATGTGGTTTGAATGATGTCATCGGTGCAATTGACGGATGTCATATCAGGATACAGCGGCCACCGATACGAGGGTGTGACTACATCAACCGCAAGTCCTATTTCTCCATCCTTCTTCAGGGGATTGTTGATGAGAGGGGGAGATTTATTGACATTTATGCTGGACCACCTGGACGTGTTCATGATGCTCGGATGCTGAGGTCATCAGACTTCTTTGCAGAATGATCTTTAACAAGTTCTAAAATCATTAAAATTTAACCTCAGCTTGTGCCTCTGACCCAACAGAACCTCCTTCAGCAGCAGAACCCTCTGTGGTTCTCTGACTTCATCAGTCTGCAGGACTTCATCAGTCTCTCTCCTGGTTCTGGAGGAGTTCTGACCCACTCTTCTTTCCATTGTTGCTTCAGTTCTTTGAGGTTTCTGCTCAGCTCTCTGAAGGTTTCAGGTTCAGGTTCTGGACTCTGACTGGGCCGTTGATTCATTCATTTTAAAAGAACAATACAAAACAGTTTCATCAGATAGAAGAATACAAGTAGGATAAAATGAAAGGAGCAGAAAGAAGATGAAATCTTATTATATCTGCCCCTTATTTATTTCACAGTTTGTTCAACCAATGATAACCTTCAAACTACATCACAAAATGAATAAATCTACTAATTTATCTAACTGTAATACTGTACACAAACACACTAAGCTACATCATATATAGTTTTTGAGCAAGTCCTTTTCGACCTTTTTCTTAAATGTATACATTGGGCAGCACGGTGGCACAACTGGTAGAGCTGCTGCCTCTCAGCGAGAAGGTTGCCGGTTCAAATCCCGGTCCGGGGCCTTTCTGGGTGGAGTTTGCATGTTCTCCCCGTGCATGCGTGGGTTTCCTCCGGGTACTCCGGTTTCCTCCCACAGACCAAAAAACATGCTTGTTAGGCTGATTGGTGACTCTAAATTGACCCTAGGTGTGAGTGTGAGAGTGGATGGTTGTTTGGTGTGAGTGAGACAGGTCCCTCTTGTAAATGAGTCCCCGTGACTCAACGAGGCTAGCCTGTATAAATAAAGGTTGAATGAATGAATTGATTTTGCATTTTTAACATCACTCTCCAGAACATTCCACAATCCAACTCCCTGAATTGAGGTAGACCGTCCCTTTAAGCTGGTTCTGAATTGTGGTTTGATGAATATCTGTCCCTTTAAGATTGTAATAACTTTGTCTAAATTTCTTTGGATATTTAAAGGTAATGTGTTATTATGAGCCCTATACATAACTGATAAAATACTATATTCTACCAATTCCTGGAATTTCAATAAATTTAGCTGAAGAAACAAGGTGTTTGATGGGTGACTGAAATGTTTTCTGGTGATTACTCTTACAGCTCTCTTTTGTAAAATAAAAACAGGCTTTGTAATTGTTTTGCACGCTTTTCCCCAAACCTCAATACAATAGATTAAATGTGGAACAATGATTGTGTTATACAACATATACAGAGCTTTATCAATTAAAAAATCCCTGACTTTATATACAGGTACATGAACACACAGCATGACAATCACAAACACCTGGACAACAAAATGGAGGAGATAAGCAAGACAATTAACAGAGAGACCAGGGAGTGTAGGGATGGGGACCCATCACCTGAGAGCAACATGCTTACAACTGTTATCTTGAAGTTCTAGGGTGTAGAGAGCCACAGAAACGGTTATGGTAGGCCGGATTTGGCCCACGGGCCTTGAGTTTGACACATGCGATCTAGTGGTACTAAAAGTAACAAAAGAAGAAAAAAAAAACAGCCAAATATGTCAGCAGTTTAGCTAACAGACTTTGGAATGGGTACATTTTGTCCTTGTGAAACCTGTTGAAGAGAACCAAACTAAATACTCTGAAACTCAAACAACTTACTGTATAACAGTTCATGCACCGCTAGTTGGCAGTGTAGTGCAAATATTGCATAACTTGCTGCTACCAATTGTTGAATTTAATTAGCGGATTAGAATTAGCTTCCCCTAATTTTCATAAGACATTAGTGCTTTTGAAATTGCGGACCTAAATAAATTAATTAGTGCTTTAGAAATAGCGGAACTAATTTTTGGATTAGCGTTGCCCACCACTGCCTTCCATTTTTGTCCAAAGTGATGGAAAAACTTATGGCAGCCCGTCTACATGACAACCTCACCGCTAATAATATCTATGAAGTATTCCAGTCCAACTTTCGTTCAGCTCATAGCACAGAAACAGCTCTGGTCAGGGTCACAAATGACCTTCTGATGGCAGCTGATGCTGGTTCTCCCTCCTTTCTGATCCTCCTGGACTTGAGCTCAGCTTTTGATACTGTGGATCCTTCTCCACTGCCTACAACACACTGCACGACTGACTGAGACAACTCTGGAATGGTTCCGCTCTTACCTCTGACAGATCTAAGTATGTCTCCATTGGGGAAGCAAGATCTCAGACCCACATGGTCACCTGTGGTGTTCCTCAGGGGTCAGTCCTTGGGCCCACATTATTTACCCTCTACAACCTCCCCCTCGGTGACATTATCACTCACCACAGGTTCTCTTTTCAATGTTATGCAGATTACCTGCAGCTCTATATCAAAATAGATTCTACAGGTTCATTACTCTCTGCGTACTGGTGAGGGTCCTCGTTAGGGTTGGGCATCGAGAATCGAGAATCGTTCGGAACCGGGACTAACCCCGGCTTTACACTGCACGCGGCTCCGCCCTGCTCCGGTCCGCAGGTCGCAGCTGAACGAGTCCAATTCCCACTGCCTCCGCTCCGCTCAGGTCCGCCTGGATGCGCCGCTCCAAGACACGTGCGAGATCGCGCGATAAATCAAGTGATAAATAAGTAAGTCAGAACAAAACAATTCATTCGGTGGAAAGAAGGAGAACAACTGTAGAGAGACTGCTGCCTTGATCTTCTCTCGTAAATGAGCTACATGGTTTGAGCAACAGGAAGTGATGTTTACATTTCAGAATAAAATACTTTTTTATTTATTTATTTTTGTATTGCGTTATTAGGTGTAGTCATAGTCATAAATATAATAGTTTAGTCATAGAATAGTCATAATTGATAGTTTGACAGCATTTTTGTACAAATAAATCCGTATAGAGCTAGGATTAGTCCGCCCGTGGTGATTTTATTTTGTAAATACGGAAGTTGTGCTCGTTCCTTTTCCTGTTGGTGCGACGTAATCTTCAAAAGTTGACTCCGGCACAGCTCCGTCATCCGGCAGAAATAGAAAATTTTCTAATTTTGACGGACTGCCGTCCGCTCTCCGCAGCTCGCCGCCGCCGTGCGGAGCCAGTGTAAATTCTGTCATTGATTATAATGGGTGCGTATTTGCTGCGGAGGTCGGACCGGAGCGGGGCGGAGCCGTAACGCATGTGGTGTAATTCCGGGGTAAATGTCCGGTTTTCCCGGAATCGTTCAAAATATTAATTTTCTATTCATATGTTCGATGCTAGTCCGCCGACCGGAAGTAGCCGTCTACGCCGAAGAAGAATTTGCCACCAAAAACCAACGAAGAAGAATCCACCAGAAGTGTGAGTCGAAGCGTGGCTTAACTTTAATAAAATGAACAGTGAGCTCAGTGCAGCACTTGCAATAATTTTCTATCATGCAAAGGAGGGTGGAGAAGTAAAATAGTGGCCCGTCTTTAACGCGCTTCGCTGGATTATTTTCGCTTCATCAGTGTCCGACCGGAAGTGGTCCGTTCATCAAAAACGCTCCGCCGGACGTTTTGCTGCCTCATCTCCATAAGTTAAATAAAACGATAAACTACGTCTCATACCAACATTAAGGCAGCTAACAAGTTGTACTCCACTTAAAGCGGTAAGTCAGCTCAAATACAAACACGATGCTAACGTTAGCTCGTATTTTTTTCTTAGGCAAACTACCTGAAATGGCTAACGTTAGCCAGGTGTTCACCACAGCGTCCAAGAGAAATAAATCGGTGTAACTGAATGAAGAGTGACACAGAACAGTTAGAGCATATTTTGAGAAAAGTTTGCATCCCTTTTCAGATGTGGAATCACCAATGTTTAGGTTAGTTGGACAATAACAACAGAGCTAATAACTGTCCAACTAACGTTACAGTAACAGGGATATGTTTGTTTGTTTATATGTTTGCAGGGACATACTGAAAACCATCAACCCAAGTACACACCACCTACCATGGACCACTTGTCAAATAAGTTAATCTCACCTTGTTATAAGGTGAAGAGCTGCTCTGCACTTTAAACAGAAGATGGATGATGTGTCTGGGAGCAGAAACAGAGAAAGATGATGGAGCAGGTGAAGTGTCATTCATGCACAACTGTCCTTTCTGCTATTAAAATATGAAATCTAAATAATAGTAATATTCTTTGTGGTCAACAGAGGAATACTGTGGAGATGATGGGGTCAGCAGTCTGAAGAAAGGCCTGAGAGTGAAGATGAGGATAATTTTGTTTGATATTCTGCAGCAGGTTAGCCCATCAGTAACATGACTGCAGCATCAGACACTCGACAGGTGTTTCCATGAGGTTTTCAAACATAAAGCTCTCTTGTGAAAGTGTACCCCTGCAAAAAGAAAATTCATTACATATTGAAGTTCATAAGTTTGATCTTTATATACTGGTTGAAAATAGCCCTGTGAGAATTCTTAGTAAATTTAACAAAAAGGAAAAAGTTCATAGCATTAAAATTCAAATAGAAGTTCAAATTATTCCATCCTGAAAGAACTCTGGCTAACTACTGTAGCTCTTTTATAACATGGAGTTAAACTCAAAGCAGTCTACTCAGATAAATAGTGTTAACTCATTATTTTTATTAGGGCTGGGCCATATCATATCGTTACTGGTTTTACCGGGCAAAAAAGCTTGCCCGGGCAAAAAAGTTATATCATGATATGCTAATTTCATGACGTAATACTACGGGCGCCCCGCCACCTTAACATCCGATTCCGAGCGCTTCAAACGACCAAACCGAGCTGCGCACCTCCTTCCTCCAGTCTGTAACGCTAGCTAAGATGCTAAAACAAACAACGTGTTTCAGCTGTCTCTCCCCTGTCTCTCATTGCACAGGTACAGAGAGCTTGTATCCCCCTCCCCCCCGCGTTGCTCAGCGACGTGCGGGCTGCTCTCTCCCTCGCTCCAAAACTGTTGTGCGGTTCAGCTGTCTCACACAGTCTCACACAGGTGATCAGAGAATCAGATAGATCAGTTAAAACAAAATGAATCAGAAAAATAAATAATTCCTGCAGGAACAGTTTAACTGTTAAATAACTGGAAGAAGTACTGTTATGTTGAACACATTGCCTCCGATCGGAAAGATGGTTTCAAAACCAACCAATGGTGTGATTTGAGGAACCAATTTCTGAGAGCTTATGACACAGGATGTTATGATCCACAGTGTCAAAAGCTTTAGACTGGTCTAAGAAAAGTGCAGCACAATAAACCTTGGCATCCAATGCTTCAACAACGTCATTATGGACCTTCAGTGAAGCAGTCGTTGTGCTGTTTTTTCCTGAAACCAGATTGATGGAGAGGTAAGATGTTAAATGAGTCCAGATAATTTTTGATTTGAGAGTTTAACAGTTTTTCTAGAACCTTGGCTAAAATGCAGAGTTTAGAGATAGGCCAATAGTTGTTCAATGAGGTGGGGTCACCTCCCTTCAGCAAAGGAAGAACAAAGGCTGTTTTCCAAGCATCCTGAATGGAGTTTTGGCTTATAGACAGGTTAAAGATGTGGGTCACAGGGACTGTGATGTTATGAGCAGTCAGCCTTAAGAAATAAGGTGGAAGTTCATCTGGATCTGCAGATTTTTTAGGATCAAGACCTTTTAACAGTTTATTTACCTCACTGACTAAAAACGGAGAAAAAGAGAAGGTGTGATTAACTGATGATTGACTTGTAGGAGGGATTTGATTTGTAGAAGTTTGGTTATTAGATGAAGTGGCTGATTTTCCATTAGTAACCGCGTCAAATAATGAACTAGAAGCGACAAAATGTCTGTTGAAACAGTTCAGGATCTCGTGCTTATTTGACATTGAAAAGCATTGTTCGAGTTACGCCGTTTATGCGCCTTTACAGCAGAAAATAGGGTACCAAAACCGAAACTCAGCGGACGCCGCTCAGTGGAAACTTACAGGAGGGAAGGGAGGAGGGGAGCTGGAAACGAAACTTAGGGGAGCTGGAAACACTTACAGGAGCAGGCAGACCAGAGCAGACCTGCAGACCTTGCTGTAAAATTCTGGACCGCTGGACCACGCGTGGAATACAGGAGACCTTACTGTTTGGA
Organism: Garcialebias charrua; assembly: GCA_038048925.1. Taxonomy (NCBI): domain Eukaryota; kingdom Metazoa; phylum Chordata; class Actinopteri; order Cyprinodontiformes; family Rivulidae; genus Garcialebias; species Garcialebias charrua. Next base: position 8,437 of record JBBPBX010036157.1, on the reverse strand, counting down.
GCAGAGGTTTAAGAGGCAACTAACATGCTAACAGACATTGCTGTAATGTAAATGCTGTGGACAACAAGCTGCAGAGCTCGGAGGTGCATGTGCTAACATGCTAACAGACGGAAGAAGAAATGACCAGCTCCCAGTAAGAAATTAACTTTTGTTTCCCTTCATTATGGTTCCTAAATGTATGTGGTTTTTGATAATTATGTAGGGTTATGTGTTAGGATAGGCTAAGTGCTTGGTAAAATAAAGTACTGTACATAGTGCATTAACAGAATAACCGAGTTTTCGAGAGATCGAGTGCTTTGACTTCTATCGAGGCTTTTTTGTCCAACTCGGGTACCCGTAGTGACGTCATCACGTGATAAAAACAGAGCGCGCGGTAGCTTTTAGCTTTTAGTAGACGCTACAAAATGGATTCCTTTGTGCGCACGGATCTATGAAGCTGGTCCAGTCTTGTCAAAAAGGTAAAACAGTTTATAATTTTATGAATTGCGCCTCTCATTGAAACATCCTGTTGACGTTCTTTGCTTCAACACCGTAGTAGATTGTTGTGACAGCAGAGGGCAGTGTTGCAATGCAGGTCCCATATATAACACGGTCAAAACGGCTTCATCTCTCTCGTTTCACAAAGAAAAAGAAACAAATATTCATCTCTCTAGAGCTATTAAAAATCTATAAACACAATCTCTAAAAGTAAACCTAAATTGCACAGCTGCAGGCGGTGGTACGGTGTGGCTGTGGCCCCATTTGTTTTTTAAGTTTCGGTTTTCATCGCCTTATACTTTCACTTTTAATATTATTAATATAACTAATAGTTTTGTTTTTCCTGTGACTTATGTGCAGTATGATAAATGATAGGAGCATAATAAATGCTCCCAATGCTTTGTTGGTCTTTTTTTTCTTTTTGTAAAGACGTTTTTAGGCATTTATATTTATTTATTTATTTTGCATCGTAAGACACTGTGACGTCATCGGCTACTCGAGCGTCGTTAGAGTTTTTTTATGTTAATGTCGAGGTTAAAAATTATGTACTCGTTCAACCCCTAACTGTACATGAGGTGCCGTTTGGACGTATTTTCCGACTTACGACGAAAACCGTGTTACGAACGGGCGTAGGAACGGAACTCGTTCGTAAGTCGGGGACCACCTGTAGTTCCAAGCAGTGTTCACGTTGTTGGTTAATAGAAAACGTTGCCAGTCAAAGTGGGATAGATCCCAGAAGAATGATTGTTCATAAAAACTTTTCAAATCCCTTTTTTGAATTATTCTGGGCTTAGAGGGTGGAAGTTTAATAGCTCTAAGAGCCGCTATCACACAATGATCACTCAAAATGCCAGCAAATACACCTGTACCAGGGAATTTGTGAGGCGAATTTGTTAGAAACAGGTCTAAGATGGGAGATTTTTCAAGACAGTTTTTGTTTGGTCTAGTTAGAGAGTCAATTAGTTGGGTTAGATTGAGTGATAGGCAACATTCCTTGAATTGATCATAGAGGGGGGTTGACATCCCAGTCAATGTTGAAATCTTCTGCCAAAAAAATCTCTTTGAATTTTAAATTTCCTAGGAATTCTGTCTGTCAGGCCCTGTTTACATGGACACTGTGTGGGGGAAACGTAACTTTTGGGCATGTTAATAAGTTTAAAAGTTTTGCGTTAACACGGATCTGACACGGATCTGCTCGAATCTCCCCCCTCCCTCATGCGCCCCCCCCTTACACCCACTGCGCATGCGTGCTGATGAACCTTCACCCACTGCATGCGTGCTGCGTCACTCTGCTGGCAGTCTGCTAGTTTCTTTTGTGCTAAAAGTTGAGCTAACAACAAGTTAAAGCTGGATTTTGGATAAGAGTCGACAGATTTTACACCAAGCGGGACTCTCTTCATCTAACAAGCTCCTCACCAGACGCTGAGTGGACTGTGGACCAGAACCGAGTGACGATGAGGATGTCTGCCTTTCCTCCGTGATAAGCAGCTGACTTACAGCAGGTAAATCAACGTTCTTAATATAATGTTTGGTTGTGTTTACTTTGATCACACAACAACAGAGTTTTTATTTATTTATTTATTTATTTCTGCCAGGTGGAGAAGCTGTCCGTTCCAACAAACAGGCAGACGGTTCGGCGGTTCTGATGGGTCCAGATGAACACACAGCAAGAGTCCAGTTCATTAACGTAGTTACAGTTCGGTTCACGTGTTTTAATAGTGTGTTCAGTTTAATTCTCAGTGTTTGTGTTGTAAACTTTGTGGTGCTGAATAAATAAATAAATAAAAAATAAACCTGGTGTCTTCATTTTCACAGCACGTTACGCACTGTTTAAAAAATGTAACGAGTCCAGATAGATACTGTAGTTCAGATAAATTTATACATCTCCCACGCCAACATAAATACTGTTTATTATTGTTAAACTGTTATATTTTGCAGCGTGACACGTGAAATGTCAGCCTGCCCTAGACTGTCCGCGCATGCGGGCTGCGCGCATGTGGTTGACACAAAAGCTCCACGGGAGATGTTTACATTATCAGCGGGGGGGAGCGAAAAACTTCCACCTTGAGAGCAGGGCCAGGAAAGTATCGGTGTCATAGAGGGGGGCCAGCGGTGTCGTGTAGGCGATAAGCAAAGTCGCAAAGAGAAAGTAGCGGTTACACTCAAAATACGCGCCGTGTAAACTGGCCCTCAGAGAGGACAGAGCCTTAAGCCCGATCTATACTTGAGCGTCATCTGTTACGCCACCATACACGCGCATTTTGTGCGCATGTGTTTTGCTGATATGCTTCAGCATATGTCAGAAACTATCAGCTTTCAAACGCTTGCGTTCTCCTTGTTGTAATATGAGCAGCTGCACACTCCGGGGACTCAACTGAGCTCGCTGATTGGTCACTTGCTGACGCCTACTGAAATGATTGACAGCTTTCAGTCAGCTAACTCAGCTCACATGCAGCTCGTTGAAGACCGCTGCGTGCGTGCTCTGACACGGTGTTTCTACTATATATGTTATAAAAAGTTCTCTCAGAAATAAAAATAATAACAGGGAGCGCTTTTCCTGCAGCACACAGCCCACCAGGGATATTTAAAACATCGCCGCACCCAGGTAGGACCTGAATTCATTCATTTCAATCATCGAGTGAACGGAGGAAGAAGCGGTTACTTGACTTTAGGCAAAAAAACAAAAGAAAAGGCCCGATCAGCGATAAAGAAGGGGAATTTATTTCATTTGTGTAACATACAAAACAGTCCGGCGCCGGGGAAGTTTATGTTCAGACACCGCGCATCGCGTATGCGTATGTAAAAAAAAACTTTTGCGCGTACGTGCCCTGAGGGGCTACGCGGGGCTACGCTTTTGCCACAGCATACGTACGTTACGTATAGGCGTATCGTGAGAACGCTCAAGTATAGATCGCCCTTTAGGTGTTGCGGAGGGGGGACGATAACAACCCACTACAGATAAGATCTAGCCTCCATTCAAAGTGATGTTTACAGCTTAGGGTATATGCAGAAATTCCAGAGTTGAATTTAATACCTTTTAATACCTTTTTAATACCATCAAAATATTTTTTAATACCATCACGGCACCGAGCTGTAACCGTAGCGGCAACCTGTTGTACTTCAGTTTAGAGCAACTAATTGTAAAGTGATAGATTACTGTCATTTTCTTCCTAAACTTTGGTAGTAAATGTAGTTTTATAACAATTACTGGATACATCAATTTGCTTCTTGCCTCAATAAAAGCACTGACCTACTTGTTATTTAAATCTAACCCAAGAGAAAAAGTTTAATTATTCCCACACATAACATATCTCTAATGGCAAACAAAAGCTGTAAACTTGAAAACAGAACAGTTTAGTTAAAATAATTCAACACTGAACACATGCATAATTCAAAAAGAGAGGTAGAAAAATAATAACTACTGTATTTTTCATCCTGTAAGTTGCAGTTTTTTGCATAATTTACATGCCTTGCAACTTATAGGACGAAGTGACATATTTATAGATTTTTTTCCCCATATTTATAAACCATAACACTGAAATATGACCGTTTCATTCATTCTGACTGAAAAAAAAAAAAAAACTTAATAGTGTATGGCATGCTGTTGGATCATGTAATAGGAAAACGTGCCTATAATGACAAATTTAAAAAAGTTCAAGACAAAAACAACTGGACTTTATTTATTATACTATTTATTATACTATTATATTATACTTTATTGTTTTTTATTGCACTTTTTAGAATTCACCATGTCCTGGATGACTGAGAATCTTCACTAGCTATTAATGACTCAATCGGCCTGCCATACTCTCCCCACCTCTCTGCTTGAACCTTCAATCCAGCAGCAAGCTGCACCACGGTGGCGAAATGCAGCTAATTTGACCATTAAAGTGCATTTATTAAGAAAATGACAGACAGAAAAACACCTCTGCTATAATTTCGAGCTAACAAAGAATTGTTTAGGTAATTTTCTTGTTAAATGACGGCGAAACGAGCCGCGCTCCTTTTTCCTGTTTTCACAGCTGAGCGATCACGGAGCACACAGGCAGCGACACTTTTTTTTTTTTTAATTAAGCCGATTTAACCAAAAACGTTAGACTGAGACACCCCTTTTGCTATAATTTCGAGCTAACAAACAATTGTTTAGGTACATTTCTTGTTAAATGTCGGAGGATAAAGCCGTGATCCTTTCCTGTTTCTTTTTACAGACATGATACCAGCTGTAGGTGCGCGCGCACACTGACTGACGATATGACGTCTTTGTTTTAGCTAAGGTCCTACTTGGAACATAAAATTAGAAAAGATAAATAAATTCACAGACCTTTTTTTAGACGACAGAACAAGAAAAATATAGTTGTGTAGGTTTAAAAAAAATTAATACCTCGTCAGATGACGTTTATTACTTTTTAATACTTTTTAATACTTTTTAATGGCCTTAATTTGTGTTAATTTCATTTACTACCTTTTACTACCTTTTACAACCCCGCGGATACCCTGAGCTAAGTCTCAAACTGGTTTGGGATGTTTTTTGCAGACACAATACTAGAAGTCAAAGAATCTGATGTAAATAGCGACTCCACCCCCATTTTTTGACGATCACAGCGATAGATATTAAATCCATTGATTACCAGATCATCATTCAAAACAGATTTGTTGAGCCAAGTTTCAGAGATGACGATCACATCTGCCCCAGAAGAACTGACCAGAACTTTCAAGGCATCAAGTGTTTTTAGAAGGCTACGACCGTTTAAATGCAGAAAATGAAGACCCGACATGTTTTTTTTTTTTTTTTTTTTTTTTTTTTTTTTTTCCATTTATAGATGGCCTCCCTTCACACCTTATAGCCATCCTCTCACTCCAATATGTATTTTTTTTTTTTTTTTTTTTTAATAGAGAGAAAGAAAGAAAAGAGAAAGTGAGACAACAAAACAACAATTGTCCACAGAAAGAGCACAAGGCAAACACACCAAACCTCCGTCCACAATCCTGCAAAGCACATGACAGAACACAACAACGAAACATACAAGCATAAAGACTGATAATATTCATGACCTTGCAAATATTTCTATAAATACACATACCCATACCTACAAATATATATACAATATACATACATATATATTTATATTCATTTATATACCCATCTACATACATCTACTATACATCCCTGCATCCATTTGTGTGTGGTTGTGAGCATGCATAAGTGAATGAGGTTCCTCCAATAGAACATTTAGTAGCGACTGTGAAGCATCAGAGACCCGTCCCCCCAAAGCCCGAGACAGACGAAGGGGCGATCAAAGCCCAAGACCCCAGGAAGGACCCCGAGCCCAGAGTCCCCAGGACCACCCGAACAGGACGAGCCACTCGTCCACTCCCCAGATCCGACCAAGTGGAAGAACCGGACGAACCCCACCAGGGACCACACACAATGACCCCCCGGGGTCAACAGCGACAATACACAGGCCCCCGCCGGAGCCCGCTGCACCGACGTAGCCCCAGGGCCGGTCACCGAGGCTCGGGCACCGGGGACGCCCATCCCTCAGGTCCAGACCTGACAGGACCAGAGGACCCGAGCCCCACCAGGCAGCCACCAGGCCGAGCTGACAAACGCCCAAGCGCCCAGCCCCAGATAGTGAGGGCCCCAAGCACGCCCGTAGGCAGAGGAACACCCACCAGGGGGCCACGTGGCAGGAGCGCGACACTGGGTAGCCTCAGAAGTATCAGAGAGGGGGCAGTCCAAGTCCCAGCCTGACACTTAAACATTCATACACAGACACACTCATTCAGACCCACCCTCATCCTCACCCTCAGTCACAGAAAGACAAACAATAACGACACGCTCCATTCATAATCCCGATGCACACTCTATACCCCCTAGGTCCAAGACATGTACCTGCTCCCTACATGGGGCAGCCCACATCCAAACCCAGGAGGTAGACCCATTCATTCTGGGGTGGAGAGCAGCAGACGTCCAAGATCCGGCACACCCCGCGCCCTGCCGACAGGACAGGACAGGACACCCGAGCCCAAGCAGCCCCAGAGGGAGCGCACTGCCAGCCCCGCCCACGGCGAACCCGCAGGCCCCGAACCCCCCCACACCCCAGCACAACCCCTGACGGCCCACCCCCAGAATGTCCGCAAGGCAACCAGGGGGGTAAGAGAAAAATAAATAAATAATATATAAATAAATACATAATAAATAAAATTGAAATTAACAAATCAAGACCCCGACACACACACCCCCGTCCCCAAATGTACTGTTGGTGAGTGTTGTTGTAAAGTGTATTTAAAAAGGAAAGAGAAGGAGCAAAGGCTGGCATTATACCAGTTTCCCCTCCACTCCAACTCTAACCCAGGCCCTAATTGTCTAGATGCATAATGTTGAGTGAGCATAGGCATGGGGGCGAGATTGATGTCATCCCGCCACCCATAGCCATAGTGCTCACTCCATTCCCTATATGTGACTTTTATGAAGATGTTTATGAATGAATGTCTAAAGTGTATATAAAATTGAGTCCCAGGTGCTCTTAACAACAGAGATGTAAAACCATTGCAGCACACCCGAGACCCAAATTCCCTACATGTATTAATTTAAGATGAAGAGGGCGGAGGTGCGTGTTGAGGGATGGGGAGAAAAATAACTGCAGGAACAGTGCTCCCACAGCGAGTCAGCTCCCCCGCTGACCCTGCTTACCCCCCAGCTCGCCAAGGTCCACCCAAGGAGCGAGGTAAAGGAAACACCTCTCCGACCGCCAGGACATTGAGCCAAGACCAGAGAGGGACACGGCCCCGAGGGCCGCCAACAGCAGAACCAACAGCCCACACCCGCCAGGGCCGCCACGACCCCTGCGAACCGCAGTCAGCCCGCCGTCCAAGAGGACACAAAATCCCACATGGACGACACGGCCAAGAGCGCCCGCCCAACCGTCGACAGAGCCAGGAAGCACCAAGAACAGGCCCCAACCGGGGCCCGCACACTGGCCAAGTATGTCCAAGACCATCATCCAGGACATCCACCTAATCCCCACCCCAGAAGAAATACTATACCCACCCTTCATATTAACAACTTTCAAAACACATAACACATTAGACACCCAGGCTGGGTTTGCCCGCTCCCTCCCATTGGCCACCAGTCACGCCCCCAGACACCCACCCCCCAGCATATGAACCCCAACCCACCAGCGAGCCGAGAGCCCCCGGCCAGAGCTGGGCACCAGAGCGCCAGCCAGCCCATAGCCCGGCGACCCGCCCGCCAGAGCCCAAGACCCCCGACCCCCACCAGGCCCAAGCCCGGGGACGACGCGCCCCCAGAGTCCCAAGCCCCCGGCACCCACCCCGAAACCACCCCAGCACAGCCGGGTCACCGACCGGCGACCCATGACCGCCGCCACCGACCACCCGAGGGCCCGCATGCCGCCCCCAGTAGATGTCCCCCAGAACCCCCCCCGGTCCTCCCCAGGTCGAAGACGAGGTCCTCCCCGCCCAAGCAGCCCTAACCCCCCGGCGCCCCAAACCCCAACCTCCCCCCCCTCCAGTCCCAATGCCCCACAAGGCCACATCCCAGACCCCCCACCCTCACTACGTAACGGAGCCGATCAAAGAATGCCAAATAGGTTGATCCAATGTGTCGGCAGATGCTGTTTCAAGACTAATATGATCTAACAGAAGATTTTTATACTGATTAACGCTAAGATTATTTTTATTTTTCCAATTTACGAGTATGGTTTTCTTTGCGATGCATAAGGCAGTGAAAAGCATATAGGATGTATTTTTTTCTAGTATAACATCTTCAAAGATACCCAATAAGCAAACAGATGGAGAGAGTGGGATATTAATTTTCAAACATTTAGACAAGTCTTCACATACCTGTACCCAGAACCTCTGAACGGGTGGACAGAACCAGAGCGCGTGAATATAATCATCAGGTGTATTACTTATGCACTGTGAGCACTTGTTAGAT